>CACRXK020000061.1:37065-136466 GCA_902702795.2 Paramuricea clavata
CCCCCCCCCCCCCCCCTCATAAAAGTAGAAACTCTTCTGACATATACACCCCAATGTGGATTGAAAAATTAACAGCAACGAAACAGGTGTGCGTTGCAGGTAAAGTTAGATATTAGGACAATCTTTTTATTCTAGCTCATGATGTTTTACCCTATGATTCAACCATATATGATTAAAATATATATTATGTGTTACTACTTTGCAATGCAACATTTGTACTACCTATAACCCTAACCGATGGCCCGTCTTCACACAGTGAAATGATTTGAACACAGGGCTTTTTTTAAGAACTTGTCTGAGGGTGGCATCTACAAAAATACTTTCTCTTTACTCAATATACATAGACTATAGCGTCATAATTCTAACAAAGGTTTAAAGGGAAATGACAATAAAATTAAGTTTGTCTAAATTGAAAGGTGTTTGAACACCCTTTACAATTCTTTTCTATCATGTTTTAGATACAGCTAATTCAAAAAAGGTTGTCCTTTGCAAACCTTAAACTCTAAACCTTAAACCTTAAACTCTAAACCTTAAACCTTAAACCTTAAACTCTAAACATTAAACTCTACGCGTGCAAAGCATAATGGGAGCATCATTTAATCAGTTTAGATTGAGGCCCATTTCGCAGAGCCATGGTATGTATCACCACATACGAGAACAATTCATTCACAAATAGTTGCAATATTCAACTACTAAGCTTGAAACTCGTGCTCCCATTAAGCTTTGCGCGCTTAGAGTTTAAGGTTTAGAGTTTAAGGTTTGCAAGGACAATCTTTTTTGAATTAGCTGTATATTTTGACCAGAAACTACGGCTAGTCCGCCATCTTGTTTTATATTTGACCTAATTCACTGGCGTTGTTGTATACAGGAGTCCATCTTGTCTATTATCTATTGTTTTCTTAAATTTCTATGCACGCTTTCAACGTTGATTCTAGGATCAAAATAAAGAGGAAGTGGACACATTATTGAACGACCTGTCATGTATGGTTGGAAATCCTCTCCTAAGCGATGTTGAAATAGTAGCAAAAGACAACAAGAAATTTTGTGCTCATAGTTTTATGTTGTCTGCAAGATGTGCTACTTTGGCTGAAGTAAGTTCTAGCTTACCGCATACGATTTAAAAATCGTTCTACATTCTAAAAACTGCGACATTAATTCATACCAATACTTTCGACCAAATATTGAGATGTGTTGATTATTAAGTTGCAAACTTTTCCCACAATAATTACCTCCGCCAGGAGGTTATGTAATCATCTGGGTTTGTATGTGTGTGTGTGTGTGTGTGTATGTGTGTGTGTGTGTGTGTGTGTATGTGTGTGTGTTTGTCTGTGAGCACGATAACTCAAGAAATACCAAACGTATTCATACGAAATTTTTTGAATGCATTTCCCATCGCCTAAGGAAGAACTGATTAAAATTTGGTTGAATTTGGTTAAAAATTGAACGTGAAATGAACAAAATGTTGTCTTGCTTTTCCCTGTCAATTAAATAAAACTCACTGAATGCGTAATTAGGACGTGTATAATGTATGCACGCAGTACTAAGAAGACAATAATGAGATGATAAACCTCATTAAGCTTCAGCCTTCATTATCTATTGTCTTAGTTGCATTTCACACGACCGAAATTCAATGGGGGCGGAGGTATGCAGTCTTTGAGTGCCCTCTAGTTATTAATGTTATCTGCCGAAGCCTGACCACAGGCCGATTATTCTGTGCCACAAACATTGAAAACGAACAAAAACATCTCAATTACAAATTTCCTGGGTATTTGTAGTTTCACGCGAAATACTGCTAGTATAACTCAGACTCCGTCAAATAACTTTTACAATAACATTTTCCGCTGAAAAATAGGTGTGCATCTAGAACTTTATGGGAAGGCTTTTAGCCAATGAGAAAACAACAATTAACAGAATAGTGAGAATACAATGAATTTCATCAAATATATTGTTAAATATCTACACAGCGAGGTTAAGAAAATTTGTTTTAAGATATATGAAATAAAACATGCACGGTACGATGTTTATAGAATAGACCTTATGCATAATGACGTCACAAGGCTTGATGCCCGCGAGGAATGCTGGTCTTACTAGTCATCGCCCGGGAAAATTAAACAATTCAAAATGGCCACTATCGAAATTTTCCCGGGCGATGACTACTAAGACCGGCATTCCTCGCGGGGATCAAGCCTTGTGACGTCATTATGCATAAGGTCTATTATAGTATAGTGTGTCCGCAGTAACATGCTATAGGTTTCAGTGCACAGAATCCGGAATCCCAAGATCTTGAAGATTTTTGGAAAATCTTAAAATGTGGTATCATTTTCATATTTAACATTACAGAACGAAGCAAACTGCAAGACGTTTCAAAAATATCATTTTGAATTTTTTACTTTGCAATCATAATCATAAAAATTTGTGTGAAATTTTATTACATACTCACTTATATAGACATACAATAATCTCTAGATTCTTCACACCAGTGAAACATGTATCCAAGATGGTGACAGCAATGGTTTGGTTCGTCTGGAATTGCTCGATATCGATGTACGTGCTGTACGTGCTGTTTTGACATACATCTACACAGCGTACTTCATTCCTGTTGTCGAAAATGCTATTGAGGACGTAAAAAACCTCGTTCACAGGTAAACAAGAATAGGCACTGCAGTATATTTAAACCTGTTATTTATTTAATTAACCCATATTTACCCCTGTGTCGGTGAAT
The DNA here is from genome assembly GCA_902702795.2 of Paramuricea clavata. NCBI lineage: Eukaryota > Metazoa > Cnidaria > Anthozoa > Malacalcyonacea > Plexauridae > Paramuricea > Paramuricea clavata. Next base: position 39,788 of record CACRXK020000061.1, read on the forward strand.
AGTGCCGTCGAATTGTTTTAGCCTATACCATCATTAATAACAAAACAAGAATGACAAAAACCCACGAAAATATTTTGAAAACAACTTGTCCTGTAATAGTTGTAAACAAAACAGTAATACCAGCTTTTATAGTAATTTTATTCGTTAAAAATAGCTTTACTGTCGTTCCAATTGGAGTGTTCCTCAAATATTGATTCATTACCTCGGGCTGACCAATTCATTTCATCAAGTTCCTCGAGATATTCATACACTTCCTGTGAAAGAGCCAATTCCAAGAATTTGATCATTTCTGGTCACTTCCTTTCTATTTATGATTGGTTAGTTGCACAAACAACAAAGGTGATTGGTGCATTCAAACTATTCAACAGGAAGTTTACAATTATACTAGGAAGTGTATGAATATTTCGAGGAACTTGATGAATGAATTGGTCAGCCCGAGGTAATGTATTGAATCAATATTTGAGGAACACTTCAATTGGAACGACAGTAAAGAATACGTCCACACACTGTTAATCAGAACTTTGTGGCTTTCGTCGTATTTGATGGAACCACAGCTTCGTTTGTAACCGGAACAAAACAAGAAGACAGTTTGTTTTGGTCCGGAGGTGAATAGTGCAAGTATATCTGGAAATGAGCAACCAATCAAATTGCGCGAAAAGCACTATCCACCGCCCGAGTATGTGCTATTAATCTATATTGATGTGAATATAGATTTATCAGTGGTGTCACTGTGTCACTCCTTGGGTCTCGCCCAAGGACCCCAGGTCAATTAAAAGGGGCCCAAAGCAAAGACACATGATTTATTTTTGTGCAAATTGATCGATACTTTACAATGATTAATATGTCATTGACTTGAACCAACAGGTGTAACTCCTATCCATTTAACTTTCTCTATATTTAGATGGAATTTGAATTGTAATGCTGATAAATGGGAAGTGATACGTGATGGGACCGGACGGGATCACAAGGATAATGTTGAACATGGAAATGATGATGAAGGGGATCTTGATGTACTTTTGAAGTCGCTTTGGGAAGGAGAGGAAGAAATTGTAAGTGAGATACTCTGAACTCAAAAGGAGATTGGGTAGTCGTGCAAAGAACGACGGGACTGATAAACATCACTGCGTTACTAAGAGAGCAAATGCACGTTGAAATGTCTCTATTTTTTTTCAAAATGTCTCCGAACTTTAAAATTACCAGAAAGCTTATTGTCTTACAACACTTGTCTAAATTAAATTTAAATCAGCTCATGCAGTAAACGTTCCTCCTAAAGTATTACATGTATATTATATTTGGAATGGTTATTAGTTGGTCCCTTGCGTCCATTTTCCACTTTAGCCGCCCATCGTGTTGAAACCAGGCGTATTTCGTTTTGGGCAGCACTGATATTGTACAGATATTGATACAAAGGAAAACGCTAGAATACGTCACATTGACATAAAAAACAGGCTTTAGTATATAATCACTGGCTTCGGCTCCATTTTCAGCACACTAGATTCTCAATTCAGTTTTACTTCCAGATCAGTGGCAAGAACGAGAATGAAAATAAGTTTGGTGACAGTATCTTAGATGACGAACTTGGTGATATGGAGATAAAAATTTACACTCAAGCCACTCCTCAGAAGAGTATTCGTGAAAGCATCGATAAGTCCGCGGTTGTCCTTGATTTAGATCCAGAAGATAAAGAGGTGGCAATTGCTGAAAGAACGATGAATGACGTAGTTCATAGCAATGACGAGCAGAGTAATCTGGAGTCAAATGTTTTGGAAAAGGAGGTAAGGTATAAATAGACATTGTATGATTTGTTGTTTTGCCGATTTTGTCAACATGTACAGAGTGTCTAAAAAACGCAATGGAAATTCAACAGGCTGTCGTGCATCATAAGCGTGGCTAAACAATTAAATTTTTACATAGGACGAAAGAACAGTTATTTAGCTTTTCAATGATACTCTTTTTAAATCGTAACGATGAGAAATGGCCACATTACTCGTGAAATAAAAATTGCCGGTCGAAATCACATTCTTCCACCTTTAGGAATTGCATGGAAAACGAAAAATAGACAATTTCCAAGAGGGAATTAAAATTGAATGTTAAATTATCTAAAATGAGCTAAACTCGTCAATTCTCGTCTTAATGAGACAACAAGAACGTCACTAAACATGGTTCAATTAACTGAACAGAGAACATTCGTAATCAAAACGTTTTACGAAACAAATACAGTAGCTTGAATATTACCTGAAAATACCTAACTGTTGATTTTCAATAAATAGTACAGTAGTCTTTCAAAAAGCAAAATCCGTGCCATTTTCAGAGATTTTTCCAGTTTTAGAGTTCTTTAAAGAGTTTGTTTGGCCGTCGTCCTCACGTTGCCCTCGTCTATGCGTTAACCCCATAATACCTTTTCTGTAAATCTTGAGCGTTGCAAATATATTATGATCATCATCTTTAATTTATTTTCATGTTCAGGATGAAGCCATATTACAAACCTCCGATCACATCATGTGTATTCCAGAGACACCGTTAAAAGTTTCACCATGTTATTCGCCAGAGAAAAATGATGCCGAGGAAAGCTTGAGAGAAGATGATCAAACTCTGGTAGAACAACCGGCGGGCGATGAGTTGGAAACCAAAACGTGTCAGTCCAGCCGTTCTGATGATACAAATATTGGGGCATCCTCCCTGCGAGGCCATTCTTCTCCAGTCCCTAAAGAATTCAATGGCGATGAACTAGATCATCTAAACTCAAGCCCAATTTCCCTTCCCTCTCCATCTTCTCCAGTCGAGATGATTTCTTCGCCAGAACGCTCTCCTCTCCCAGAAAATCTTAACGACTTTTACATGGAAGATGAATGTAACGAATTAAGCAAAGCCCAAATATTTGTTATGGAAGATTCATCTGAAACGTCGGTGTCAAACAGTCCCAATGTTTGTCCCAACAAATGTATAGCTGAAAATATGAATGTTGACGGTTGCTTAAATACGTGTATTTCTATTGTATCACCAGAGTCGAGAACTACTACTTCGCCAATATATAGTCCGGCTACGGAAGATAATGTCGCAACTGCAGATGAAGACAAAGTCAATGAAGCAGACGTTTTTTCAGGGTTTGAAGGTGGCAATTCTATGGTTGTTGATCAACCTGCAGTTAAGGTGCCATGTAGAACAAGAAGAAAATTGTGTGATGAAAACGAAGATGATAGTTTGTTAGATATTTTTGCGACTTCCTCTGATTCGAGGAATGAACAGTCTCCTGCATGTAATTCAAAACAAGATATGAATGTTGATAGTTGTTTAGATATAGATATTTCTATTGTTTCACCAAAATCTACAGCTACCTCACCACCCCTATACAGTCCCAATTCAAAAGACGATTATATTGGTATGGAAGAAGCTGAAACTGAGCTGCTAAAAGAGGATTCTGATCTAAGGGATAGGCGTCCCCATGGTGCAAATTCTACGCATAGAGCTAAACAGTCTCTTGTATTTAATTCAAACGACCAAGGCATGAGCGAAGATGTAGATTCGAATCAAGAGAATAGAGATTCTTATGATGAAAATAACACCCATAAGGATGTTAATCAAACTACAATGAGGCAATCCTGTAATCTAACCAATCAGATGGATAGCTGGCTGGATGACTCCTCCTTACAATCCAAAGATAAGATAGATTTTAGTCAAGGGAATAGACGTTCACATGGTACCAAAACGACCACTAAGGATGTTGATGACACTACAAAAAAGGAGACTTCCTCTTTACAATCTAGGAATACACCAAGCATTGAAGCTCAAAGTGATGCACATGACGATTTCTATGACGATCAGTCCACTACCAGCAGAGATGTTAATGATACTCCAAGAAGGCAATCTTGTACTGGAACCAATAAGGTTGATAGCTGGTTGGATGACTCCTCTATAGACACAAAGAATACATCAAGTACTGAAGGTCAAAGGCAAGGAGATTGCCATGATGATAAGTTCATGACTCCTGAGCATGTTGATAAAACTATAACAAAGCAATCATGTACTATAACCAATAAAACTGACAGCTGGTTGGATGATTCCTCTATAAAATTTAATAATACATCACATTTTGAAGCTCAAACTAACCATGAGGAAAATGTCTATGATGATGATCAGTTTATTGATTGTTACGATGATGGTGGTTTCAATTGTGATATAGATGATTATTTCAATTATGATGCTCATAGTACGATTGAACATGACAATGTGGTTCGGGACGATGAAAAGCCCGGAACGTCCTCTGCAACTGCTCAGGATACAATGGAGTCGAATGTGGAAGAGGAAACAACGAATAACAACCAGAAAGTGGGGGAAAATCCCAAGAAAAAAATTGGAAAGGCGGAGAATAATGTTCAGACGAGAGAGACTAAGAAAGAAAACATGAGTAAAGACGTGAAGAAAGGAAAGAATAACAAGGCTGAAGGAAAAGCAAAAAAATCTGAAAAGGAAGCTACTGGTAAACAGACTAAAGCGAAGAATAACCCACAACATGAGTTTAAGTTACGAGATCCAAGAACACCAATGCTTGATTATTCTAATATGGCTACACCGGAATTAAAGGTATGTTTCGTGCTTTCAAAACTTAGCTTTGAAGTAGAGGTGTATTCTAGTGTATGTTTCCGAGATGGATTCAGCCAGATCTGTAGGGGATGAGAGTGCTCATCGACATGGGTTGGCGTGCGACCGTTGATGATCACTAGAAATGGACGAAACACTTCTTCTAGCAATGTCCAGTTACATAGCTTTACAAAGGGTGGTAGTGTGTCCACCCTCTGCATTCCCCCTGAAAAGCAGCATGAATTGGGAAAAGCACCAACTGATGCTGACGTATGGCTACTGTGGAGGGTGTTGTTGGCTTCAGGAGAAAAACAAAGGAAAATAAAGTTGCATCATTATAGTTGGCTACGAAGCAGAGTTGTGGGCCTTGTGGCTAACTGGTCCCCAGTCGCTCATTCCACGTTGAATGATGGGAATCCATTAGGTTATTCCCATGGGCCATTAGATTTTTCCCTCCAACCCGCAAGCGCCTTCTTGGGACTGTGGAAGAGTCGGGAGTTGTGGAACTAAAATTTATGTACTTTTTAGGGAGAGTTAAAGCAGTATGGTGTTCGACCATTGGCAAAACGCAAGATGGTTATTAAACTGAAAGAAATTTACAATTATACACACGAAGGTATGCAGTAATATGTTTTGCTACGTGAATATATTTCAGTGGAATAAAATTTTTGTGCAATACATAAAAATACAGTTAAATATATACAGTCCTTGCAATTTTAATAAATCGTCGTAGACAAAAAATTACCGTCGATATATTACAGTTCGGCGGCAAATTTTTGTTACCCATAATGACAATTTGAAGATGCGTATAATAACAAGTGCATTATTTTAAAGTGCCTATGCGACAATTTTTTTTATGATTGAATTGCAAAGTTCATTTAAAATTATAATATAACTTGTTTTTTAAAACTTTGTAATCTTTCCTATTTGTCAAGATTTTCGACTTTGTTTGATATACAAATGTGACTTAAGGTGGCTCCCTACAGTTATTCTTGTTTAAGCAATAATTCCGTAAAACAGGCTTATTCGTGCAGAACGCGAATTCTTTTCGACTTGGTGGTAATATTGGTCACCTAAGGAATATTGCGAACTAGATTTCGACGATGTCAATGTTCCCATGGCAACATGACGACAGCATAAAGCCTTCCAATTTAACCCATAAATGTGCCGCTATCTCAAAAACGATGTCGGTGACCTATCTTTTTTATTTCATATATCAATAAGGAATGATGCTCTGCAACTGTGGTGAAAGTTTAAAAAAATTCTGTAGTGTGTGATTTTTTTAAAAGCGAAAAATTTATTGCGAAATTTCCACACTACAGATTTTTTTAAAATTTGAAATTTATAAAATTTACCGCAAAATAAATTTGTGGTCAAAATTTGAAGATAGGTCACCGATGAAACTAATGAGTAAAATGCAAGTAAAGTTAGAAAATAGCCTCGTGTAACTCGAGAAATTCCCCTATTGAAAAGCGTCGCTGACTAGTAAAAGATTGTAAGCGGGCGCAGAATTCGAACGAGTTTTCATTCTATGCTGACATTCAGCAAAATCGAGCCGCAATGTTGTTTTTACTGTTTTGTTTTTGTCAACTTTTCGATTTATTTGAGTGCTACGGACAGCCAAGGATTATTGTGAAGGATTAAATCGATGAAAACAAGGTTGAAGCTAATTGAATCCTGCCGTTTACTCAATCTATGAGCTGTAACAGCCTATTAACAGGTGGACGTGTTTTTTGTTTCATGTTTGGTTTTGTACTTTTTGCTAAAAATGAACAATTAGGCTATGAAACTGGAATATTTTTCTGTTTACATATAATCACTTTAACCTTGTAGAAACACGACTAAAAACGTGAACGTTTTCTTGAGAAGTAAACAACTTTTTAAACGTTTGTATGCAATTTTGCAAATGTTTTACAGTTGACAATGTATATTTTAAAAACATTAAAAAACATTGTTTCGTAGCTATTTTTGGTCTAGTGGTATTCGTATCATATGTAGAATTGCTGTATAGACTCGCAAGTAATTTGGCACTCAAAACGAAGTATTATTCAACGCTTTTTCCCATTAGAAACCTTTCAGAAATAGCTTTTTTTTTAAAAAAATATTTTGTTTTGTTTTGATCATGCGGTTGCGTGGGATAGTTCACGTAATGGTCCCGCGAACATCCCGCACGCAACTGTAGGGAGCCTCCTTAAATGACGTCACACTGCATAATGCTTTTACAGAAGACTGTGTTGTAGCTTGTTAAAATTCTCATTATCTCAACTTTACAGACGAAATGATCGCTTTGATAGCTCTTAAAGTATATCACTTTCAATGTCAGTGGAATTATTACATGTTTGGCAAGGAAACGTTTTCTTTCTAAAAACTCATCATGCAGTGTGACGTCATTCAAGTCACATTTGTATATCAAAGAAAGTCGAAAATCTTGACATACAGGAGAGAATACAAAATTTTAGAAAACAAGTTATATTATGATTTTACATGAACTTTGCAATTCATTCATAAAAAAAATTGTCGCATAGGCACTTTAAACCTAAAATATTGATCTTGTTATTATATCTTTACACTAGATTCTTTTTTGTTGCATGCCATATATGGCATGCAACTTTCATATAGCTCTAAATTTCGTGTCGCTGTGAACGGTGAGCGTACCAGTCACGTGGCAGATTCGTAAAATACGACAAATACCGAGTTTTTTCGACGAGCATTTTCATGCCGGGTTTTCGTCGACGAAACGCAAAGAAATATTGATTATTCGCCGAAAATTTACATAATTGAGCGCATTAGAAAAATAAATCGAGGTAGGTAGAGCTTTACTGTTTTTAACTTACCTTATTCCAAAGGTCGTAGGTTCGAATCCCACCGTGGCCGGGCATATTTTTCAAGCTCGCCCGGTGTGGATATACACTCAGAGTAACACCACAAATATCATATTCACCTGAGTACACTACACCAACACAGAAAAATTTATATTACTAGAATACATTGGTATCGAAGGAACTAGATTCTGTTCCGAAATATCACTTACTCGAACCGTCCTGACCGCGTAGCTCGGTTGGAAGAGCATTGGGCTAGTATTCCAAAGGTCGTAGGTTCGAATCCCACCGTGGCCGGGCATATTTTTCAAGCTCGCCCGGTGTGGATATACACTCAGAGTAACACCACAAATATCATATTCACCTGAGTACACTACACCAACACAAAAAAAACCACCTTATATTCTGTTATTTGTTGTGATTTTGGAGCCGTTGTGCTCGCACTGATTATTTATCAATTATCAGGCGTTATCAAGATACTCGATTTTTATATACTCAAACTGAAACGGAGCCATTGTGCTCGCATTGATTATATTGTGTGCACAACTTCAAAACTACTGCACATTTTGTAAATAACATGAAATATCAAACAAACAGGGGCGGATCTAGCTAGGGGTGATCAGAGCGATCACGCGACTAAGGTAAAAATTGTCCAGAAAAATAGGAAATTGTTAAATTAAAATAGCAGTCCAGTTATCAAACTTCGCGCAGTGCAATGTATTGAAAGTTTAACAGTCCAGTTTTGAAATATCGTTCAGTAGCAAGGCCTTCGAACATGAACGCGCAGAAAAGCGGTCTTACGCATGAGTTTTGCACGCTCTGCGTCAGATTCCAGCCATCTGATTGGCTATCTCGATTTTTGCGCGATCTGTGGGGAGTTCTGATCGCTAAAGCGATCAGGGGCTCGAATACAGGCTATCCGATTGGCTAATTCAAAACAATCCTGAATTCCCATTGGCTGCATTTTTTTGATCGTTCATACCGTTTAGGCTTTATTTATAGTGCACGGAGAAGTTCTGAACTAATACTAGCCATTAGCCATGCCTGTTAGTATTTACCACAGTAACGGTAAAGGCTGCTTTAGAGAATGACGATCGTCAATATGTCCAAGATATTGAAGCTGATTAGCCTGATTTAAAGAAGCGAGTAGACGCCAGGCGGTGTACCGAAGCGTTCTATTAAAGATTTATTGAGCGTTGTGAATAACATAAGCAGCCCTCCGCACGACATTTTGGTGCGGAATCTTACATCCTGGATGATCCTGAAGTACGTTCGAGAGAAGACAAAAATCTTTTGTACGGCCTTAAGATAAATATATTCTATTATAATTATTTTAATTACATATAGCATTATAATTGTTGTATACTGTAGTGGGTTGTGCGTCTGTACGCACATGCACATACGGCGGGTACGCCGTATGTGCCTGCATGTGGGGTTCCACAGGGAACTGTACTTGGCCCTCTTGTTTCTAATATATATATCAGTGATATTACAACTAATATTTCATCTGACTGTTTTCTATTTGCTGATGACTCATTATTAATGGAGGAAGTAATTTTGCCGGTCGATTCGGCTAACAAATTAAATAATGATCTCTCTACAATTTCGGCTTGGTCAAATCAATGGCTTGTCACTATAAACCCCGAAAAAACGGAAACCATGATTTTCACATGTAAAAGGGACAAACCATTTCATCCGCCACTTTATATGACTAATACAATAAGAAATCAACCGCAGGTCCACAAACATTCTCTCATTCTTGACTTGAGGAGATTATATTTATCAACGTCGAAGTTCTCCTTTTGGGAGAAAGGGCAAATCAAGAAGGGTGGGGTATTGTTTCGCCTGAAATGTAGTAAGTGAGAAATGCAGTAAATCATCGTGAATTTCCAGACTAATTGATAAATATAGTCAATGATAGTGTACACAGTGTTTCTTAGTTGTGAGAGTGGGAGGCGCTCAATAAAGGATTTACGGTAAAAACGGCAAAACGTTCCGTTAAAGTTCACGGGGAAGGTTTTTGAAACAAAATCACATGCTTCATGCCAACCAAAGCAAGTGCACCATTTGTACGGTGGGCAAGATCAAAATTAAATATGCCTTCTGGAAAGTTTGTATCGTACAGTAAATATGAAAACTGCAGTTTGGCAGTTTGATCAGACGAATATTCTATCAATATCTTGTCATCATGACTGAGCGTGACGGATGATGATCTTGGTGGTAAAATAACCTTTCATAGAAATCCATACCTTCACTTGGACGAAATTTGACAGTCGTTTCTAATTGTCTGTCTGCGGAGTAGATGTAAAGCCCATTTGAAATTTTTAAATTACCCTGCATTGTTGTGAGTCTTATTTCATTATCACAAGAAAAATGCACTGACTGTTTTGCATAATTGCCAGTATCAATCGGAAGAGCTAATTCAGATGTGTTTATCAGTTTTCCTTTGCAGTTGGATGAATATACCATGATTTTGTCCTCAACTTTAAAACAAATGACAATATTTTTGTTATTGGTGGTGACAGTAACTATGCGTGGAAAGCTTGACAGCCCTTGAAAAAATTCTAAAGAACAATGATGCGTATTTCTTCCATCTGGACTGTAGACTGATAATGTGTATGCATCTTTGACGTCACGCGACAGAACGTACACTGTGTCGTTTTCATCGATAGTTATACCAATGAATGCACCGCTGGGCTGAGGATGTTCAGTATTGTCTTCCAAAGGAGAAAGACCGTACGTCTGCAGCTTACCTGTCGTTGTGTCGAGTTTTTGAAGACCATGTCTGTCATTTGTAAAATAAATGAGATCTCCTTTTGTGGTTATTAATGCACGAATTGTTTGAAACAGGTCTTCTTTAGATACCACAATGTCTCAGGGTGGTGTTATTTCCATTTCTTTCAAATTTGATAAACTGTCTGTCTTGAAGTGAATTGGATGGACTACTCGTTTACCACATTTTATCATTGGCCAATTGAAAACAGCCATTCTTCGCTTTGTAAACTTCGAGATAAAATCAGCCAGGACCAAATTGATCATCGTTACCGTTTCCACGATTTCCGCTCGTGAGTCTCTCTTGAAACCTGATTTGAACAATGAAATTATTCCTGTTCCAACGTGCACTGAACATATTTCCTTTATGGCTGGCATATCATGCAATTCTCGCAGGTAATGCAAACAGTCCGTTGCCGCGACTTCCGGGCGGTCCAAATGTTCCAGTATTCCGCTTGCGATCCATAATTTACTCGCTAAAATTTTGTCGTCTGTACTCAGCGCTGCGTTATGAAATGCTTCGGTCGCTTTCTCGCCCGCTTTTTTGAACAATTCTTTAGCCAACGCAAATAGTTCATTTGACTCGATTTTCAGTTTCCCAATGGCATTGGCCAGTGCAAGTACGTCTTTTACAGCCAACGACTGTTGAGCTGGCTTTTTGTCGGTTGAACTTGCCCCCAGTGGAAGCTTTTGTTGTGCTTTGTGATTGCTTTCCGTCATTCGGTAATTCAGATGTAGATGGGTTTTCACTATCAGAAGACTCGCCAAAAGACATGTTTAGACGTTGGATGCCTTGTTGTAGGAAACTAATGCTCGCAGAAAGATCTTTTCTCGAAATAGCATCAAGTTTAGATTTGATGTCGTCCAATTCACGAACAATCAAACCTCGAAACTTTTGATCAGTGAGACTTCCATCTTGGAGTTTCTCAGCGCCATAAGCACGAAGTTTGTTCGATATTAAACCGAAGGTAACCTTCAACAAACCTGTTATCACTTCAGACATCGTATCACAACTAAGTCGAGTTAAAATATGAGGAAATATTTTGATGACAAAAACTGTTTTGAAACAGTCACATGCAGAATGACAAAGACGTTTTTGAAACGGTCACATGCAAAAGACAGTCAAGTATTTAACTCCCTATCCAAATATTTCTTATTTGGTTGATCTTGTACGACCTCCTTGGTATATGTGAACTTTTCATTGGAGACAGATCATTTAACATCTGCTGCCCCAAAACTGTGGAACATGTTACCATGTCACATTAGAAATACGGACAGTTTTAACAGTTTTAAAAAGAGTTTAAAGACACATTTATTTAGATTAGCTTTTGATATAAATACATAGATAGGTATACTTCAATTTTAACTATTTTAATACTTTATTGTACAGCGCATTTGATCATATACAAATGCTAATTTGCGCTATATAAATTGTAATTATTATTATTATTAATTATTATTATATACAAGCTTGCTGAAGCAATAATATTTTGCTAAAACAAAAAACGTCTAGGAATCAAAATCTTGAGATCATTGAATATAGTCTTTGGTGAAGATCCATGCTTATTTCAACCGGCATTATTTGACCCAACAGGAAATTAAACACTAGCAGTTATATTGGTGCTGTGGTATTTATAGTGTTCTAACTAGGGCACTTTCTTACACAGGCAGAATATGTTAGTTAAATATACGGGAAATTCTCTATTAAGCTTCCATGGGGGCTTATTTATTCCAGCTATGTTTGGGGAAGCTTACAGTAGTAGTTGAGGGCGCGCAGGCGCGCAGCTGTTGGGGTGGGAGGTGGGGTGAAAATTGTTTGATATTCGGGCAGGTGTTGCGTAGTGTGGGGATGCATGTCGGGCAAAGCAGTTGATGTCATCTGAGGTAAAGATAGAAAAGTTCACGAATTTTATGGCAGATTTTGTTGGGCAGGAACAACCAGTGAACTGTAAATAACCTGGTTATTTACAGTTCACTGGGAACAACTCACTCCCCCCCCCCCCGGGGGCTTGTTGGAAGGAGGGGGGCAAAAAATGAAGGGTGGGGTATTGTTTTGGCTTAACATAGCAAGTACGAAATGCGGTAAATTAATGGAAATTTTCATACTATTAGACTGTACTGTGTATTACACTCTTGCTGTTTTCATGTGGCTAGTTCCTCGAGTGTTCCGTGCACAGTATGGTTAATTAAGGATAGGTTTGTGTTTGGGTTCAAGATCAAAACGGAACATATTCACAAAACATGGGAATGTAACCTTCATGGGACAAAAGTGCATCAAGCAGTAAAGTAGCCTGCTACAACGGCCTGCGAGCAGGCTAGCAGTAAAGCTGATAGCCTGCTCGCAGGCCCCACCCGAAAATTTGTAGATGGAAATTATGAGCGGAAATTTCGCCGATGACTTGTTGGAACATATTATAAAATATAAAAGTTACTATAAGTATCTTATATTTTATGGAATAGAATAATATGAAATACGACTCAAATACATTTTAAATAGTATTAGTCTGTCTTATGGAGGAACTTTAAACTGTTGATTTTTCTGTGTTGGTGCAATTGTACTCAGGTGAATATGATGCTTATGATCATGATTACTAGATTACATTGATATCGAAGGAACCAGATTCGGTTCCGAAATATCACATACTCGAACCGACCTGACCGCGTAGCTCAGTTGGCAGAGCATTGGGCTAGTGTTCCAAAGGTCGTAGGTTCGATTCCCACCGTGGCCAGGCATATTTTTCAAGCTTGCCCGGTGTGGATATATACTCAGAGTAACATCACAAGCATCACTTTAAAACTTATTCTAAACTAAAAATTAATTTTAAATATAAAAACCGATTGCAAAAAAATTCACCATTCAAAGGACACCTTTTGGTATAATTTTGTAGTGACTGATTTATTAAAAATAGAACCTTTGTAACGAATTAAATGTTGGGGGGGGGGGGGGGGGCCTAAATTTTCTAGATGAAAGTGAAGCCGTCTTGAAAATAAAGGTCTTTCGATTGGGGCGGTTCTGAAAAAGTTCAATATTTGGTATTTATCACCCACCGCCCCCCCCCCACCCACCCATTATTAATGACCGGTCCCTAACTTCTGTTAGACATTTCATCGGCGTAACTAAACAAGAACCAAACACATGTCAAGAGAAAATCGTTCGCGAAATTGTCGTGAACGGCGGACAAAAACGAGGAACAGCTGCGTTGGTGAGCGAGATGTCTAAAAATCTCAATAAACAGTAAATATATCTAGTCAATACTGTACACAAATGTTTGAAAGGATTTGTAAATGCAATTTTCGAGTGGAATTATTATACATTTATTAGATCTAACCAGAAGCAGTTGCGAAAAGTTTCAAACCTTCTTTGTCGATCATACAGTTTCACTTTGTTAACCTAATCAAATCTTTAACAATAATTATTTGATCATTTTGCTCTGATCCCTGAAGTTATTAATCTTGGTGCTTATACTTTCATTTTTGGGACCAACGACACTAGAATAATGAACTCATCTCCTATATGCAGGCGCGCGAAAATACAAAGTCAATCTTAAAACAATAAATAAAAAATACAGAACTATTGACGAGTATTTCTGGGATTTCATTCTTTATGATACGTCGAAATCTTCTCACTCTACTGCATGCAATTTACATTAAGTGAAAAAATCTCTGTCATTCACAATTCTCAGACTAAATATTCACATCAGTATTTCGACGTTAATATCATGACACACATTTTGTGTGTGTTGGTGTGTCTCTGTGTAAAACTATACAGTGCTTATAAAAATATACAAAAGTATTTTCGTATGTTTTATTTTGTATTCTAACAATTTGTTCTGTATTCCAAAGGTTGCGGGTTCGATTCCCACCGTGGTCAGGCAAACTTTTCAGCTTGCCCGGTGTGGATACACATGACTCAGAGTAACATCACAAACATCATCACACAATACATTCTACCGAGGCAGGCCTAGCAAACTGCCAGAATTTTAAGTAGAATCTGCCCAATCAAATATTAAGTGAAGGGGCAGAGCCCCCCTCCCCCGTCACCCAGGCCTATGGGGAAAGGCCTGGGTAATAGGGTACGTAGAGACCACTGACCAATCAGAACACAACAGCAACATTCTTTTATTAATAGTAAAAGATACATGATTTATTTTCATTGGTTTTAGTATATATTGAAAAGTCTATAGTAAAATATCTATATTAGACACAAATTAAATCTCTATGTGTAAAACTATACAGTGCTTCCAAAAGTATATTTTTGTATTCTAACATTTTCTTCTGTATTCTTTTCAAAACAGGTTTAGTTTGAAAATAGTTGTGGAGCTTCAGTTACTCAAAATTTTCAATGGTCTACATTTTTGAGAAACACTTTTTAACATGATGCTTGTGATGTTACTCTGAGTTAGTATATATCCACACCGGGCAAACTTGAAGAATATGCCTGGCCACGGTGGGAATCAAACCTACGACGTTTGGAATACTAACCCAATGCTCTGCCAACTGAGCTACGCGGTCAGGTCAGGTCGGTTCGAGTATGTGATATTTCGGAACAGAATCTAGTCCCTTCGATACTTTTTAACATGCTAAGTATATAGAATACTAATTCAAAGATTAAAACACAAGCTTAAAAGTCTCGTGTATAATGTTAAATTATTGCCTAAATTAAACAAAGCAATTATAGTTATGTTCAGTCTTCACACTGTAATTTTAAAAGAGTCAAAATGAACTCAAAGGAGTCGTTCTGGGATCAAATTTCATTTTGACTATTTTCAATTTACAGTGTGATGAGTATATAGAATCCAGCTAGGTCACTTTCTTCAACAGACAGCATCTGGTTATTTAAATATACCGTAAACCCTGTATCAAGCTCCCAGGGAGGCTTATTTACTGCAGTCATGTTTGGGGATGTGTGTGTAGGTTATTCAAGGGGGAGAGAGAGGGGAAAATCAAGAAGGGTGGGACCGTGGGGTATTGTTTCGCCTGAAACAATATCGTGAATTTCCAGACTAATTGATAAATCTAGTTAATGATGTACACAGTGTTTCTTAGTTGTGAGAGGGGGAGGCGCTTACGGAGAAGGTTTTTGAAGCCAAATAACATACTTCTCACTCACCAAAGCAAGTGCACCGCTTGTATGGTGGGCAAGATCAAAACTAAATATATTTTCTGGAAAGTTTGTCTGATACAGTACGTATGAAAGTTGAAGTTTGGCAGTTTGACCAGACAAATATTCTATCAATATCTTGCCATCACCATGGTCGTAACCGATGATGTTCTTGGTGTCGTGGTTGTAAAATAACCTGTCATAGGCATGGTCACCTTCACTTGGACGAAACGTGACAGACGTTTTTAACTGTCCGTCTGTGGAGTAGATGTGAAGCACATTAATTGAATGTTTATGATCATCAGCTGTGAGTATTATTTCATTATCACAAGAAACAGACACTGACTGTATCATATAATTGCCAGTATCAATCGGATGAGGTAATTCAGAGCTGTTTATCAGTTTTCCTTTGCAGTTACATAAATATACCATGATTTTGTCCTTAAGTTTAAAACAAATGAGAATGTTTTTGGTATTGGTGACAGTAATACTCTGAAAGCGTGACAGCCCTTGAAGAAATTCTAAAGAACAGTGATGCGTATTTCTTCCATCTGGACTGTAGACTGACAACGTGTAGTCACGCTGCTTGCCACGCGACAGAACGTACACTGTGTCGTCTTCATCGATAGCTACACCAAGGACTTTACTGTTGGGCTGAGGATGTTCAGTGTCGTCTTCCAAAGGCGAAGGACAGTACGGCTGCAGCTTACCTGTCGTTTTGTCGAGTTTTTGAGGACCACGTCTATCATCTGTAAAACAAATGAGATCTCCTTTTGTGGTTAATGCACATACTGTTCCAAACAGGTCTTTCTCAGATACTATACAAATACCATGTCCCGAGGTGGTGTTATATTTATTTTTTTCATATTTGGTGCACTCTCTTTATCGTAATGAATGGGATGAACAAATCGTTTACCACATTCTATCATTGGCCAATCAAAAACCGCCATTCTTCGCTTTGTAAACTTCGAGATAAAATCAGCCAAGATCAAATTGATCACCGTTACGGTTGCCACGATTTCCGCTCGTGAGTCTCTCTTGAAACCTGATTTGAACAATGATTTTATTCCTGTTCCAACGTGCACTGAAAATATTTCCTTTATGGCTGGCATATCATGCAGTTCTTGCAAGTACTGTAAACAGTCAGTTGCCGAGAATTCTGGGTCTTCCAAATGTAGAAGTATTCCGCTTGCAATGCGTACTTTACTCGCTAAAATTCTCTCTTCCGTACTCAGCGCTGCGTTATGAAATGCTCGTGTTGCTTCTTCCTCAGCCTTTTGAAAGGATTTTTTAGCAAATTCGAATCGCTCATTTGACTCGATCTTCAGTTTCCGAATGGCATTGGCCAGTGCAAGTGCGTCTTGTACAGCCACCGACTGTTGAGCTGGCTTCTTGTCGGTTGAACTTGCCCCAGCGCAAGCTTTTGTTATGCTTTGTGATTGCTTTCCGTCATTCGGTAATTCAGATGTAGATGGCTTTTCGATTTCAGAAGCGGACTCGCCAAAAGACATGTTTAGACGTCGGATGCCTTGTTGTAGGAAACTAATGCTCGCAGAAAGATTTTTTCTCGAAATAGCATCAAGTTTAGACTTAATTTCGTCCAATTCACGAACAATCAAACCTCGAAACTTTTGATCAGTGAGACCTCCATCTTGGAGTTTCTCAGCGCCATAAGCACGAAGTTTGTTCGATATTAAACCGAAGGTAACCTTCAACAAACCTGTTATCACTTCAGACATCGTATCACAACTAAGTCGAGTTAAAATATGAGGAAATATTTTGATGACAAAGACTGTTTTGAAACAGTCACATGCAGAATGACAAAGACGTTTTTGGAACGGTCATATATGCAAAAGACAGTTAAGTGATTTAACTTCCTATGACGTGTTTGCATCACTCCAAATATCTTTTATTGTGCGACCTCCTTACCCTTGGTAGAAGCTTGTTCAAGCAATATTTTGCTAAAACAAAAACGTCTAGCAATCAAATTCTCGAGATCATTGAATATGGTCTTTGGTGAAGATTCATGCATATTTCAACATTATTTGACCCAACAGGAAATTAAACATTAGCAGTTATATTGGTGCTATTTTCATCTACAAATTTTCATCTACAAAAACCTTTCATCTGTTCTATCAAGCGAGATGTCTAAAAATCTCACTGATAAACAGTAAAGTCTATTAATAAATCTGCTCAATACTGTACACAAACTTTTGAAACGATTTGTAAATGCAATTTTCGAGTGGAATTATTCTACATTTATTAGATCTTACCATGCAGGAGCAGTTGCGAAAAAGTTTCAAACCTTCTTTGTCGATCATACAGTTTCACTTTGTTAACCTAATCAAATCTTTAAAAATAATTATTTGATCATTTTGCTCTGATCCCTGAAGTTATTAATCTTGGTGCTTATACTTTCATATTGGGACCAACGTCACTAGAATAATGAGAACATCTCCTATATGATGCTTGTGATGTTACTGTGAGTGTATATCCACACCGGACAAGCTTGAAAAATATGCCTGGCCACGGTGGGAACCTACGACCTTTGGAATACTAGCCCAATGCTCTGCCAACTGAGCTACGTGGTCAGATCGGTTCGAGTATGTGATATTTCACCTGAGTACATTACACCAACACAGAAAAATCATTACTGATTATTAGATTACATTGATATCGAAGGATCTAGATTCTGTTCCAAAATATCACATACTCGAACCGATCTGACCGCGTAGCTCAGTTGGCAGAGCATTGGGCTAGTAGTATTCCAAAGGTCGTAGATTCCAATTCCCATCGTGGTCAGGCATATTTTTCAAGCTTGCCCGGTGTGAATATACACTCAGAGTAACATCACAAACATCGTATTCACCTGAGTACACTACACCAACACAGAAAAATCATCTCCTATATGTAGGCGCGCGAAAATACAAAGTCAATCTTAAAACGATAAATTAAAAATATAGAACTATTGACGAATATTTCTGGGATTTCATTCTTTATGATAGGTCGAAATCTTCTCACTCTGCTGCATGCAATTTACATTTAATGAAACAATTTCAATCTGTCATTCACAATTCTCTGACTAAATATTAACATTAGTATCTCGACGTTAATATCATGACACAATATTTTTTGTGTGTGTTGGTGTGTCTTTATGTGTAAAACTATTCAGTGCTCCCAAAAATATGCAAAAGTATTTTCTTATGTTTTAGTTTGTATTCTAACAATTTGTTCTGTATTCCAAAGGTTGCGGGTTCGATTCCCACCGTGGTCAGGCAAACTTTTCAGCTTGTCCGGTGTGGATACATATGACTCAGAGATTTAGTTTGAAAATAGTGTGTAGCTTCAGTCACTTGAAATTTTTAATGGTCTACATTTTTGAGAAACACTTTTTAACATGCTAAGTATATATACAATACTAATTAAAAGATTAAAATACAAGCTTAAAAGTCATATGTATAATGTTAAATTATTGCCTAAATTAAACAAAGCAATTATAGTTATGTTGTTGAATCTGCATATGAATAAATATATATATATATATATATATATATATATATATATATATATATATATATATATATATATATATATATATATATATATATATATATATATATATATATATACCATGGAAACGACCGTGTCGAGATACCGGATGTGTATAAAACACTTATCTGCTAAGTTAACTCTGAACCTTTATATATTGTTCAGTTTTGAACCTAGTCAACTTTTTAACTGACGAAAACCTAAGTCACTGGTCGAAACGTCTTAACATCTTTTTAAATAAACGTAGTTTTTAACGTTTTTATCAAAACAGTGTCAAACCTTTCTACATCTCAATAATATGCCTAATCCTGGTTACAATTTTAACATTTTGGTTGGGGTTGGGGTTAGGGTTAGGGTTAAGGTTAGTATTAGGGTTAGGAGTTTTGCGTTAAGGCTGATTTCCACTGTTGCGTTTTTCATACGCACGTATATATACGCACGTAAAACTTTGAATCCGTTTATTTTTTAAATATTTTACAAATAAGTTAACAAATGCATACTAAAACTTGCGGAACACTAAATTATGTTGCTTTATTCATTTGGTTATTTCATAAGTAATATTTAAACGGATTTTAATTTTTACGTGCATGCGTGTACGTGCGTACGAAAAACGCAACAGTGGTTTCCACTGTTGCGTTTTTGATACGTACGTATATATACGCACGTAAAACTTTAAATCCGTTTAAATGTTACTCATGAAATAACCAAATAAATAAAGCAACATAATTTAGTGTTCCGCAAGTTTTAGTATGCATTTGTTAACTTATTTGTAAAATATTTAAAAAATAGAAGGATTCAAAGTTTTACGTGCGTGCACGTGCAGACGAAAAACGCAACAGTGGAAATCAGCCTTTATTAAGGATGTTTTTTTTCTACGTTATAAAAACGGAAACCTTATTTTGAAGTATACTATCTAGCCTATACCGTTTTCGTCGAGGAAACGCAAAGAAATATTGATTATTCGCCGAAAATTTACATAATTGAGGGCCTTAGAAAAAGAAATCGAGGTAGATAAAGCTTTATTGTTTTTAATTAACTTACCTTATATTCTGTTCAATATTTGTTGTGATTTTGGAGCCGTTGTGCTCGCACTGATTATTTATCAATTATCAAGCGTTATCAAAATACTAGATTTTTATATACTCAAACTGAAACGGAACCATTGTGCTCGCACTGATTATATTGTGTGCAAAGCTTCAAAACTACTGCACATTTTGTAAATAACATGAAATATAAATATCAAACAAAATTTGAATTATAAATAGTAATACTATTGAAATTTAATACAACGTAATAGCAACCATTGTGAAGTACGCACAAGATTCAACATAACATTCGATGTAGTGTAAATTAACTCATTTCAATGACTCAAACGTCAAAATGATAAATAATGATAATTTTCAATCTATTATAATAAGTCACCGTTTCCACGGGTTTTTTATACCTTTAAAAAGTTACAATAAAGCTAAATCTAAAGGATATAACGTTATTTAGTTATAAATTTGTAAAGGAAATCTAATAGTCAATCACTTTCGATAAAACCTTGACCTTGTTAATGTTATTATTACCGTCGCTTGCAACTAACTATTAACGGTCGCTTATATAAAAACATTGCCTATATTCGCGTGTTTCTGCTGGGGTCTACACCGTATAGGCTAATTCGCGTGAGAATGTTAAGTTTTCTTATTTTGACATAATAGCTATTTTTCAATAAATATATTGATATTAAACTTATTGAATCAATGTTTTAAGTTTCACGCCAGTAAGCCAGTTGTACGAAAGGTTTATATATTAAAGCGCTATAGCACATCATAAGTTTCATCTGGCGCATCATAAGTTTCATTATAGCGCATCATAAGTTTCATCTGGCATGCAACATGTACGCACTGCGTACCTATTTTATTTTTTATATTCTGCGAAGCTGATTCCGAAATGTTAAGGCTTTGGAAAAACTATCGAATTTTTCCATGATGTTTTACAGAGAAACGTCACATCTGCATTTTTATTAACCTCGCCTACTCGGTATGTACAGAGAAATATCGGACCTCCGTCTTTTTGTACAAACCTCGCCCTACGGGCTCGGTCTGTACAAAAGAAAGACCTCGGTCCGATATTTCTCTGTACAGACCTCGCGTTCGGTTGACAAGAAGTTATTAACGTGGTGTCGCACTACGTTTGGTTATTATTACATATTATTTGCAGGCATCTGACATTACAAGGATTTTTTATACCTCGATAGAACTAATTGAAAACTGGACTCCGTAGCTCAGTTGGTTAGAGCGCTGCACCGGAATCGCAGGGCCGCAGGTTCAATTCCTACCAGAGGGCCTATACCGTTGCATTTTTCACAACTGTTCTGGTTAGGTCTAACAATAATCTGGCATTACAGCTAGTTATGGTTCTATATAATAAATCAGTAATCAAACTACATGTGTATGTGTTTAAAGGCACAGTTCAGCCTGTTGAACGATGGTTTTTAAGGCGCATTTGAGCCCTTTTAATTGAAAAAACTAACTAGGAAAGTCAATTAAGCATAATTCAAGATCACCAAACTTAATGTTTTTAACATTTTAAAACATTTATATTGTTAAAAACATCGAGTTTACTGATTTTGAATTATGCTTAATTGATTTTCCTAGTTAGTTTTTTCAATTAAAAGGGCTCAAATGCGCCTTAAAAACCATCGTTGAAAAGGCTGAACTGTGCCTTTAACAGTTCACTATATTTTCCTGATCTATTTTTTTAATTGCCCTGATCTATTTTTTTAATTGCAGTTCATGTAGATAGTGCGTGATTACCATTACTTTACTTTCGGGTTTCCTTTGTAAGAAACCTGGTGTCTTTTTGTAGCCTAATATCATCTACCACAGATGATTTAATTTTATTTGAAATTTTTATCGTTTTCCATAGAAACACATTCCGAAAGAGAAAGTGATGAAGATGATGAAAAGAAATCTTCTAAAAATAAACAAGAGTCGAGTGAAGATGAAGAAGTGGAACCTCGTTCTGAAGATACAAACTCTCAGCAGGGAAGCACTCAAGATACACAGAGGTAAAGTGACAATTTGGGATGTATATTATTTACCATATAGCTAAATATTGCATGTAAGATAATTAGCAAAGCAATAAGGGAAATTGAAAAGTTATATTACAAACTGTTACAGAAGATTATTCTTGCGACATAAAGTCGGACTGAAAACATAAAACAACGAAGGTAAATAGAAATTCTGCCATTTTCATGGAAATCCCACATTGCATGCCGTTTGCCATTGCCACAGGCCTGCAAATAATTATTTTTCTTGGAAGGACAAATGTCCGGCCAAGACAAAAAGTGGTCGGACATTTATCAGGTTTTCTCGGACAATGGACAAAGTAAAATTTTTATTTTTTTCAAAATTAGCATATATAATTTTGGTTAGTCGTGCAGACCTGCAATATCCCCCCTTGGAAATTCCAGGCGGCAAGCAGGCTACTAATTTGCAGGCCTGATCAAACATGAA
Organism: Paramuricea clavata; assembly: GCA_902702795.2. Lineage (NCBI taxonomy): Eukaryota > Metazoa > Cnidaria > Anthozoa > Malacalcyonacea > Plexauridae > Paramuricea > Paramuricea clavata. The sequence continues at coordinate 62,107 of CACRXK020000061.1, forward strand.
GCTAAAACCGCCTACTATGCATGTTATTTCTTTCATTATACATTTTACCACAAATTCTTGTCTAGAGTATAGAGAATTTTTATACTGTGGAGCATGAAAACCATGAAAAAGTAAAATATACGTTCTGTCTCACTGATCTGAAAAACTGGATAGTGCATCACTATGCATAAATGAAGTGAATGGCGGCCATGTTGGTGTAGCCACCACAATTATACTGTGGTGCTGTTGACATGCTGAGAGGTTCCAGCATTTTCTAGTTATTGATGGGAAAGGAGAAATGTTGTCCTGATAGATATTGGCTAACAGTGACCCACCTTTCGTCTTCTAAGACAAATTTAAAAAATTGCGACTGAATGGCAAATGAGATTACACCAATATGGCTGCCACGAGTCGCATTATGTAGTGTTTGAAGCGTTCTAAAACTCGGTAGAAAAAATGCGGTAGAAATGACATTTGCTTCATGCAGTAAAACTAATTATATAATAACTACAGTGAAACACGCAATTTGATTGGTCAATAGCCGTGTAGGATAGAGGATAGATATCCCATAGAGGATAATAACACAAATAATATTAATCTAATAGAGAATATTAATCCCGCCGAGGAAAGTAATACAAATAGCATCAATCCAATAGAGAATATTAATCCCACAGAGGATAATAATCCGATAGAGGATAATAATACAAATCAACAGCAATCACACGCCGTCGACTCTCCCTTTTCTAAACTCAAAGGCTTTAAAGTATGTCAACTAAATATAGCTAGTCTAATAAAACATTACGATGAGCTTTTGGTATATATGTAAAATAAACCTTTTGACGTCATAACACTTAATGAAACTAGGCTAGACGATAGCGTACTAAATGGGGAAGTTGAAATCCCTGGTTATGATATTGTTAGGCGTGACCGAAATAGAAACGGAGGAGGGGTTGCAATTTACATTGGAAATAATATAGCATTTACCATTCGCAAAGATCTTATGCCTGATCATTTAGAGTTACTTTGCGTTGAGCTCAAAAAGCCTAAAAGTAAACCACTGTTAATATCAACATGGTATAGACCACCTAACTCCAGCTGTGAGTTATTAAATGATTTTGAGCAATTCTTAAAACAACTTGATGATGAAAATAAAGAAATTATCATAACCGGTGATTTCAATTGTAACCTTCTTGAGCAAAGTAAAAGTCTGCCTACTTGTAAATTGGTTGATTTAATTGACATTTTCCAATTGCAACAACATGTACAACTGATCTCCTACGAAAACTACTCATACAACATCATCGCTAATTGATATTATTCTCACATATTCTGGTGATAGTAAAACACTAGAAGCAGGAGTCATACAACTTGGTATCAGTGATCATAGTCTTGTTTATCTGTGCCGAAAGCTCAGCATTCCTAAGGCGCCACCAAAAATCGTTTTTACTAGGCAATACAAAAATTACAACGTTACCCAGTTTAATAACGACTTAAACGAGGTTTTTAATTTACCTATGAATACGTCTATTTCAAACGACCCAAATGCGTTATGGAATGATTTCAAAACTAAATTCTTGAGCGTTGCAGATAAACATGCGCCAATCAGACAGCGCCGTGTTAAAAGTGAATATAAGCCATGGTTAACAAATCAGATAAAGCAAATGAGCTATCATAGAGATTATCTTAAAAGGCAATCGATCAAACTAGGATCTACAACCTATGACAAGGCCTATAAGAGGTGTAAGAACAAATTAAATAGTCTCATAAAAAAAACTAAAGAAGAACACTTTAAAGTAAAGCTAAGTAATGCTAAAAATAGCAAAGAAAGTTGGCAAGCTATTAACGAATTGTTAAACAAAAGGTCTAAAACTACACAGATTAAACAATTGAATATCAATGATCGAGTTATAACTGACGATGATAAAATTGCAGATAGTTTCAATGAATACTTTTCAACAATTGGCTGCACGTTGTCTGATAAGATTATAGGTAATGATACTGATCCAATGAGCTTTGTGACTCCTATTCATGGCAATTCATTTGACTTTACAAGCATCACAATCCAAGAAACAATAGATGCACTAAATCAAATTAAATCTAAAAAATCTCCAGGGCTTCACGGAATCAGTACAAGATTACTAAAAGATGCAACTAATATCATTGCTGGGCCATTGGTTAACATTTTCAATGTATCTTTTCAAAGGGCGATTTTCCCTGACGATTGGAAACTAGCGAAAGTGACTCCAGTCTTCAAGGAAGGAAATAAGGCTGACTGCATGCGGAAATTACAGACCAATCTTTGTAGTGGCTAAACTATTTGAGAAACTGGTATACCAACAGTTAAGATCATTTATGACATTAAATAACATTCTTGTGGAGGAGCAGTCTGGGTTCCGTCCCCAACATTCTACGGAAACCACGCTTCTTAGCTCCACAAACGAATGGCTGTACAACATGGATAGAGGCTTACTTAGCGGAGTATTATTTCTGGACCTTAAAAAAGCTTTTGATACTGTTGATCACCACATCCTTTTATCGAAGCTTAAAGCAACCAAATCTAGAGAAATAGAGAAACCAAATCTGCTCTGTGAATGGCAAGTTGTCATCTGCTAGAGAAATAGGATGTGGGGGTACCACAGGGCTCTAACCTTGGTCCTATTCTATTTCTATTGTACATCAATGATCTTCCCAATTGCTTAGAGTCAACTAAAGCAAACTTATTTGATGATGACACAAACCTTTCCTGTGAAGGGTTAAGTCCTCACGAAATTGAGACCAAACTTAAGAAAGACATTGAAAGTGTTCACAGGTGGCTAACAGCTAATAAACTCTCCTTAAACATGAAAAAAACTGAGTTCATGATAATAGGATCAAGACATCGTCTAACTTCAATTGAAAATAGCCCAGTACTAACATTGGGGGAAAGTAATATCAAACGCGTTTTTGAAAAAAAGTCACTTGGCATGATCCTAGATGAGCAATTGAAGTGGGACAAGCATAATGATGTACAATGCAAAGTAATTTCAAATAAGATCGCCCTTTTGAAAAGGGCAAGATTGTTTGTTCCCAGAGAAACTTTAATAGAAATGTACAATGCCTTGGTGTGGCCACACTTCAATTACTGTTCAACAATCTGGAACGATGGGTCTTGCTCGATAATTGATAAATTATTTAAATTACAAAAGAGAGCTGCGCGTGTGATAACTGGGGACACGTACGATGTTCGTTCCACACAAATACTAAATAATCTTAATTGGCTTCCAATTGAGGAACTTTTAAAAAAAACGAGAAGTAATAATGACATTCAAAGCATTAACTGGTCGATTACCTCAATATCTTGTAAAACTGTTTACAAGATGCCAAAACAACAATTACAATCTAAGAAGTAATCAAACCAAATTGGCGCTTCCCAAACCTAAGACAAATTTCCTCAAAAGGAGCTTCTCATATAGAGCTGCGAAATCGTGGAACGAACATTCAAGTGAAACCATCGAAAATTACAATAAACTATCAATCTTATTGTTTAATTTAAACGGCGATTGTATAATTAGGTATAAAATTGATGCTAATACTGATACTAACTTTGTAAATAGTCTTTATTTATTTGTTTATATATTTTTTGTGTTTAATAGCTTAGTATATTGATAGATACACGGCCCTTTGAAAACCAGTTTTGTAAATAATTATCCACTGAATAGGCTACCGTGTGTAAATAATTTTAATTAAAGATTAAAGGATCAGGCTATCCTGCACGAGGGATTCTCAAAATGTCATTGTTTCACTGTAGTTATTTTATAAAACAAATACCAAATGATTTCCCAAGCAGGATAGCGTGATCCATGCACTTGGGATGTTGCTCGACTTTCCGAAAGCGTAAAAATACACTCGCCTGCGGCTCGAGTATTTTTACGCTTTCCGAAAGTCTCGCGACATCCCTCGTGCATGAATCACACAATCCTGCACGGAAAACATTCGGTATTCCTTTATTTCAACACGTAACCAGATTAAAAATCTCTTCTCATTAAAAATATTCTGGCTTCAAAATTGGCTCATTCAACAGTCAAAAAGATGCTCTCTCCAGTTCTATTTTTTAGATCAGCAATCTATCTTGGCATATGTTTTTAGTTTTTGCGTGGAGCCTAAATGACAGGCTTCACGGCCTTCAATGTCAAGTCATTGAGTTCAATCTGGTTGATTTCTTCCTAGAGGGAATTTAAATTCACTATTGACGATCATGCATGACTGTATTATAATCCACTATTTTTGTTCTGAGTTTTTACTTTTCCCTCTCGTGGTACACACGTTTGGTTAATAATAACCTTATTGTTTTTAAATGAAGAGGAAGATTAAATATTCTGGTTCTTTTCGCATGCTGTATCTTTATCATGGTTCAGTGTGTTGTATGCCCAGAAAACAGTCTTTATTTACATTATTTATTGATCCTTTACATCAGCCTAGACCTAGGGCCTTTGCTGCAGGTGGCAGTTACTTTGCAGGTTAATCGACTTCAATAACATGACTGGGCTAATGGAGTGTAAACAGGCATGACCCATGCATGGCGACGTCATGATGCGTGGTCATGTCTCTTCTTTTTCTCGCTTTCGACCCGCCCCCAAATTGCCTATGTTCCAGTCTTCACATGTGAAAAAGCGCTGAAATACAAATAGAAGGCCATAGTGTGTGAGTGACTTGAACTTTTTGGGGGTAAAATGTTTTGCTGCATCAACGACAATCACACGCGATTACCATATAATAAGATACCACACTTATTTTGTAATTCATTTTTTATTGAAATCCATTAGTTGCAGTGACAGTGAACAGAATTGGTACGAGGAAGAACAACCCTCCGATGATTCTGAAATGTTGTCCCAGGTACTGCATGTATAATATTATACAGGGTGTCCCATGCTTTACTCCACCCCTACTTTTGTGTCGTATTATAGCATTATCTTTGATGGATATATCATTTGTTAGTTATATCTTACAAATTCAATACTGTTCGCGTGCCTTACGCGTATTCTCTTATTCATACGACCATTAGCCACATTTCCTGTCAATCTCTTTGTTTGGTATTAGGGACCACAAACCGTTAGTTTCAGATTATAGAAAATAAATAAATATATTGAGTGCAAGTAGATAAAAAGTAATCTAATGTTGGTTATTAACTAGACCTGTAGTTAAGTATAGCTCAGATCCAAAATGTATAATAGAATTGGACTCAACAATCTCTATCAGAGAAAAGAGAGAGCATTGCGAAAAATGAGCATTTAAGTGCGAAAATTGAAAAACATCGGTCGGAAAACTTTTCAGCTCCCGCAAAGCCCACGCGAAAAACACGCGTGTTTTATACCTACAAGAGACCACTCTGTAGGTCAATTTAGGCCGCCGTCTTGGCTTCACCCAGTCATACGGCAATTTGCTTGCTTGCCTGCTTGTACCGTGGGATATTGCAGGTCTTTCATGAACAGTATTTCTAATGCTTGTTATGTTACTTTATGTGATTTAGCAATCCTCGTCAAATCTATCGAAGACATTGATGTCGTTCCTGACCCAAGATCACGAACTTTATTTCAAAATTTTAAAATTCATGGTATGTACAGTAAAAGTGATAAAATCTCGTAGAGGCGGGTTTGCGCTCACATCAATCACATGAATTTGCGATTTTTGTCACTAACGAGGCCCTTTTAGGGTAAATCCCGACAGGCGACGTCGTTGAAACGGCGACCACTGCAGGTGCAAAACAATGCTCAAATTTTGACATGGCGATATTTTCAAGCGGCGATAATACTTGTTTTCAAAATCATACCAGCGACATATGCATCTACAGCGCCCTAATAACGTCTGGTTTCACCAGATCCGCACGTTTCAGGCTGCTGGTTCCCACTATAATTGTTATATATAAGTATTACCTCGGAATATAGCGAGCCATAGCTCATGCTAGCTGCTCGTGAAAAATCGCAGCTAGGGGCTAATTCCATCTTAGGGAAAGTTCAGCTAAGGGCTAATCCCATCTTATAGGGGCTAATCCCAACCCCCCATAAGAAACAAGAGTACCCGGAGAGAACTCACGCGACTTTCCGCAGAGCGTTCGCGTTTGCTTCAAGTATACTTTGTATATTTTAAAAAGTTTATTTGTTTCTTTCAGCCTATTTCTGTTTCTGATGTGTTAGAAACAATAAAGGGAAATGGAATCAAGTGTAGTGCTGAGCAGCTGAAGAATTTCTTTGATGAACAGGTTCGTCTAAATTATTGTCAGCCAGCATGAGGCCAGTTGTTCAAATCTTGACCTGGGCTAACCCCGGGTTACAATTTAATGTAACTGGTACAGACAAGCTTTTTGGGAAAATATTTCCATGTTAACCCATTGAGTGCCAGCACTCTCCCCTATAGATGAGAAAAATGGTCTGGCGATAGACAGAGTATAATAAAGTACGGTGCAACTAACTTTATGAGTTAATGAACATGCTGTTAGTAAATTTCCCTTAAAGCTTTCGTTTACCCAGCATTGAACTACTTCGTGAAAGAATGCAATGTTAAAGGCCCTTGGTCTAGGCTGGGGAACAGTATGTTTTGTGGACCCGAGACTGCAAATGTTTCCCAAGGCGAATAAATATTTTACTATGTACCAAGTGTCAAAACAAACACACAAAAAAGCAAAACCCTTAGTGTATAATTTTATCTTTTAGTGTATAACATATTCTGAACCTCGACCTGCTCGGGTACAGAGGAGAGGGCGTCGCGGAAAAAGCAAAATGAAAAAGGTGTAGGCTATGTAAATCGTTATATATGAATATTATACGAAATTATTACACATTTGTCATTTGTAGAACATTTAAAATAAGCATCAATTCAAGAATTATAAAAATAATCCATATAACGGTATGTTTATTTGAGTATACGTAATTCGTATAAGTATATATATAATAAGTATAACAACATTCACATTATATTGATGTTAGTCTTTTTAAAAATGTGTAATTATTATAATAAATTGCAGTGGATAAAAAGAAATCCATTGTTAGTTGTAAATTGTTTAGCCTTTATTTTGTTAGTCCCTCCGTACTACGATACTAGAAGTGTTAGCAGGATTCATGTCATTAAAACGAGAACAAACAAAACGAAATTTTCGATTCCATATTCGGACCATATTTCCTTATTGGAATTGCGGTGCCCAAACAAAGTTTGGCCTCGTTTTATATTCCCTGTGTGAGTTTGTCAGTTTTTGTCTGTTAAGAAATCATAACTCATAAGCCTTCGTATTTATTTATTTAAGTAAGTAAGACAAAGTAAGCAAGTAAGTAAGTAAGTAAGCAAGTGAACTTTATTTAACCACGGTAAACTGATCAGGATTTTACACGCCAATTATAGAATAGAACGCAATAAAAAAATACATATTACAAATTTTATATAGATATACATTTATAAGAGTACCTGTTTTCCATGTTACTAATATATAAAGGTTAAAATTGGAAAGTTATCGTACGAAGTTGCTGCAATCAGATTTGAATTTGCGTAACGTGTTTATTGTCGTGTTAGCTTGTCGTAACTCGGCTGGAAGGGTGTTCCACAGTACCACACTACTATAGTGTATATTTGTGCGTGGTTGAGGTAAAACTATATCATTTGCCTCCGGTGTGAAAATGAATTTGTAAATACTACTGCGATCAACAAGCATGTCCGTTAGATGCGAGGCCATTCAGATATTTATATACCATTATAGCCTTATAGCAATGCTGTAATGAGGTTTTTCCAAGCAAGTTTTTCAAACAGGTGGTCAGCTTTGGTATCATAACTATAAATGACGTCAGTACTCAAGCGAGTTTTTAATTTATCCCCAAGGGTACTACCGCAACTATCCCAAATAACGCAACAATAGTCAATTTGACAGTTTAAAATGACACTGAAAACCCAAAATACAACCTCGTCCCCAGGGCATTTTGTCTCCACGGCTGAAGGTCGGCGAAAATGGCCCTGGGATCGGGTGATCAATTCTACAATTCCATTGGTCTGTTCAAAAACGCATTAATTCTTTAATTTGCAGTATAATGTATTCAGACAACTCCAGTGCTTTAAAGTTTTTTTGTCTTCAAATTATACGATAAACGTGAGAAAATATGGAGAGTACAGTCGAGATTCACTTACGTCCCATTCTTGCCGTGCTATGTGTTTGTCCGACTTTTAAGAATTACGCAAAGATACTGCACTTAAAATAACGTCTTTAGACGAATATAAAGTTGGAAAATAGTTCATTACTTCACATTTATTATTCGTAAACAAACAAAGATTTAATTTCACATAAATTATCGTATCAAAACACCCAGAAATTCTGGGTGTCACGTGACCAGCCCATCCCAGGGCCGTTTTCGCGGAAACGGGCGAGGTTGGCCTTAACAATGGTCTCCATTTACTAGAGGTGTGCATCGGATCGGATTGGACGTTTATAATCCGTTTATAATCGCAGTAAAGGCGGATTGCCTAATGATTAAAATCCGATCCGAAATTGTCTAATCCGATCCGAGTACTGAAAAAGAATTCCGATCCGATCCGAAGAATTCTTTAATAAAATAAATTTCTCATTCAAGTTGACATGTTTAACCAAATAAATATAAAAGCAAGGAATATATGTCAAGAAGCTGACAAAGTGACGTCCAATTGAAGTATCAAACGAATAATGCAGCGACAACCGCGATGATGCTTTGATAAATGCACGGATAATTAATTCTTGCGACAATGCGTGGATAATTAATTCATTTTATTTCGGATATCGAAGTCCGATCCGACTACGAAACAACTTTATCATTCCGATCCGAAATGAATATTTTGGTTCCGAAATCCGAACGGATCGGATTCAGATTGGTTTCGGATCGGATTTGCACACCTCTACTCCATTTACCCATCTGCTCTAGCTTGTAAATAGAAATAATATATAAATATTTTGACAGTAAAAATAATTAAAATCGTACAATCTGTCTTTTGCAATGTGAATAAGTCAACCCCTGGTTGAAAAACTGTTGTTACAACTTTTTTATGCAGTTATTCAGCTATCCGTTAAAGCTCTCCCCTATAGTGTCCGCCACTGTTTCTACTTAGCAGTTACAGGAAGAGCTGGATTTTCTCTTGAGAATAATAAACTTTTAGATCAACAGGGGGTCTTTTTTCCTCAGCTTTTATATTCAAACATCTTCACATAGTACTACCTATACTCAAGTGGGCCAGAAGTGGCAGGAAGGAAGTACCCTAAATATGACGTATAGATAGACATACACCTGTAGTCCGTATATAATATATATTTCAGTACAGAAGTTCGCAATGCGATTGTGCTTAGACATATTGACTATTTAATCTTAGCTCACTTCATATTATTTCTGAGTATGTCCTCCATCGTCACAAGCATTTTAAGCACAACTATTGGTTTACTCTGGAATAAAGTTCGCGACACGACTGCTGGTAAACTGAAACACGGTGATGTCACAGGTGCAAAAATTCGCGAGATACTCGTACGAGAACTTAACGACATCAAAACCAAACTTGACGGTCTTTCTCGTAAAGACTTGCTTAGCAGCTATCGTTTTTTAAAGGAAGGCGTTGATTTACTCAGTGTTACTCTTGATAAAGCAAAGGACGAGCAGAAAACTGTACTGAACGAATCTCAAGATGATCGTGGCGAAACGGCAAGAATGCCGAGCGATGGTGAGGCTTGTGTCTTAAACGAAGCTTTGGAACTTTCTCATGCCATGGGAAAGTTAAAAATCAGCTCTGATAATGAGTTTGAATCTGCCAAAAAAAGATTCGAGGAAGCCCGTAAGAGAGCAACCGATGCTTTCTGTAATGAATCATTAACTATCAAAGATAGAATTTTTGCTGCGAAACTACGATTAGTTTCGGAAATACTGGAATACCTCGATAGTCCTCAAACCGCCATTACAGGGTGTTTGTCATTTCTCCAAGAACTGCAAAGTTTGCCCGCTGTCCGTGAGATATTCTCAGTTTATCTGAAACGCGGAGTCAAGTCGCAGTTTAATAAAGCAGAACGAGTAGAGCACGTGAAATCTGTTATGGTAATCCATTATGTCCTTTTTCAATTTGTTTCGAAATTCAGTACTAAGTATTCATTTCTACTTGCCTGGCCAACAATTGAACTTGCTGATCGTAGTTTTCACCCAATATTGCATTGGCAGGAGGTTTCGGCCAGAACCTCTTGGGGTGAAGAATTGCTTGAGCCTCCCAACAAACTGGTACTTAATGAAGAAATACATCCTTTTGTATCTGCTGTTAACGGTCATGGCGAGATAATTGCACGGTATAATGACAGCATCAAAGTTATATCTAAAACAGATGAAATTAAGGTGATCACATTACCCGAACCCAGAGAAGGGGAAGTCAGCCAATTGCATCAATATATTGCAGAACTTGCTATTGATAAAAATAACAATGTTTATCTTGTAAGATGGCTTAAAACAACTACGGAAAACGGCGAGATGAACAGTTACGTACTGTATGTATTGGACGAGAATTATGATGTTAAACACAGCTACACGTTTGATCTCTTGGACGCAACAGTTCATAACTGGATGAGGATAGCTATGAACAGTAACAGTGATATCATCATGACCAAAAAAGACGATCCACATGTGTACGTCTGTGAGAATACAGGACAGTTGAAATGCAAGTTTGAACTAGACTCGACATGTGTACCCATCTTGTGTGTTTCTAACAAGAATGAAATCATGATAAGATCAGATGCCAGAGCAGTTCATATCTATACAGAGGAAGGAGCGAAGAAATCAACAATAATAGTACCAGAAGGTCACGACGTCCGTGGGGTGGCATTCCAGTATCTGAATTGTAAAATAATTGTCCTAACCAAAGACGCGAGACAAAAATCTTTATTCCTTCTTTGCTATTCTGACGCAGGGGAACTGGAGGCCACGACCTTCTTTTGTAACTGGAGTGAAAGTCAATGGGAGCCACGCATCACATCTCATCCAAGTGGTCCAGTTGCTGTTGTAAATGGGAGAAGCATCATCTTTATTTAAGGATATACTTTTCATGACTAAATACCATAAACAGCCGATGGTGGACATTTGCATGATTGATTTCCTAAAATAACAAACACTTTGTCTTTGCTTCCTAGAGTCGCAGTTAAATAGCGACACCAATCATCAATATTCCAACATGTTCAAATATATACAAATTGGGTAATAATGTGCGACAAATATAACTCAGAATGATATTATTTGTAGTCTTAGCACAGGTTTGTCATTAAAACAGTGATGATGTGTACATATAGACAATATAGTAATCTCAAAATTAGACTTTTAGCATAGTAATACGGTTATATAGACCACAGATCATCTATAGTTTCGCACTATAGCCATTGATAATAGAATAAATAAATAAATAATAAATAACGATGGGGGGATGTAAAATGGCACCAACTGGTGAAATACTTTACATTAACATCTAGAAAATCCTATATATATATATATATATATATATATATATATATATATATATATATATATATATATATATATATATATATATATATATATATATATATATATATATATGAATATATATGAACTATTTAAAGCACGCGTAGGAGTGTTTTATCAGATATAAAACGCGAGGTGCAGCCGAGCGTTTTATATCTGATAAAACACGACTACAAGTGCTTTAAATGGCTTAAAAAACGACCCATCTTCTGATGAGTACATTAGCGAAGTAATTTTCAAAATAAACCTTGTCTAAACCGAGAAAATCAAAGCTAAAGTTTATGTAAATTAACATGATTTTTTTATCACATATAAAGATACGACACGCTTATGATTTTTCTTTTTGTTTTCCTCCTGAATTATTAATGAGTTTTTAAAATATATATATATATAAGTTTAAAGATTTGTAATCCAGGCATATTATAATTAATTAAAGTTCTCCGGATTGAAATATATATATATATATATATATATATATATATATATATATATATATATATATATATATATATATATATATATATATATATATATATATATATATATATATATATATATATATATATATATATATATAATATATATATACTATTTACAACATGAGCGGCCGTGTTGTATCGGATATACAAACTCGAGCCGAAGGCGAGAGTTTGTATATCCGATACAACACGGACGCGAATGTTGTAAATGGCTTAAAAAACGACTCATCTTATGAGTTCATTGGCGAAGTAATTTTAAAAATAAACGTTGTCTAAGCCGAGAAAATCAAAGTTAAAGTTTATGTAAATCAACATGAATCTGTATCACATATATACAGATACGACACGCTTATGAATTTTCTTTGTGTTTTTTTCATGAATTATTAATGAGTTTTTTAAATTTACAACTATTTACAACTATTTACAACTTACAATACTCGATTTTATCGGACAAGTAAGTTGGGAGACTCGAGTGCCAGACTGGGCAACTATATTATAGGATTGATCTGATTAATTGAAGATTGTTATCCGATCACGTATGATATATAACCGTTTAGCAGCTTTCTTTGTAATATTGTCAACATGACTTTTCCATTTCAAGTCATTCTGAAGAAAAACTCCAAGAAATTTACTCTTTAGCGCTATTCAGGGTTGCCAGTTTGGCGTTAAAAGAGCCAAATTTCTCGATTCTGGCTTCTTTTGACTTCGTTTGGCTACTAAAAATTTCGTTTGACTTCTTTCTATTTTTTGGCTCTTTTTGGCTTCTTTTTGAATAAATACTGAAATAAGCAACTTTTCAAAAATAGTCTGCCATCCATCAGAATGTCGAATTAAAGGGTGAAATGACAAAATGACTTCATCTGTGGCGTACCAGGCTTGGGATTCATTAAGCCTGCCTCGTGTAGCAGTTAGCTCAGCAAGTTTCTCTCGTGTGTGGATGGTTTTCGTGAGGATTTGACCTCTCGAGGCATTGAGGTAAATATCTATCGTGTTTGATATTTTTCACCTCGCGAGAAAAAAGTCTCAGCGTCTGCGGATGTTGTGAGCTTAGTGCTGAGCTGCTTGAATCAATTAGCCAATGAGAAACCATAGTTTCTTCATGTGACTTTGAACACAATGGAGGAAAATGCAAATGATTTTGTCAATTATGTTGTTGTTGAGTATAGTTTTCCCAACGTGTGCGGTGAAAATACATAGCTGAGCTAGCTGCCACGCGAGGCGGTTAGCTCAGCAAGTTGCTTTCATGTGCGGCAGGCTTAAGACAAGTCGATTTTACCCCACATATAAACAGATCTGTACCCTAATTACATGCAGTAAAAAAGGAAACAATACATTAATAAATTGTACTGAGTTAGGACGTCATTAACTTGGAAATAAATGAGTGTCCATCCAGAGGGGGGAGGGGCAAACAGGGCAATTCGCTCCATGCATGCCTAAATAGAAATAACTTCAGGTAAAATAGTCATTTTATATTACTATCAAATAGCCTCTCCTATAAACTTCAAATTTTCTGAGGGAGTATCGATGCCCTGGACTCACTAACGTTATATAAAAAATTGTACGTTAAGTTGTACTGCAGTACAATTAATGATTTTCCCAAAACAAACAAAATGGCGGAAAGGTATTTTAAACACAGATGTGGAATGAAATTGCCCTAGAGGAACTAGATGAAAATACGTACAAAAGCACCAAATTTTGCTTGAACAAAAGAACTAAATGAAAATACAAACAAAAGCACCAAATTTTGGTTGAAAGTCTGGCAGGACTGGGCTTTGGCGAGAGAATATGATGTTGACATTGAGAAGTACGTATCCAATTTTGTCATGCTAATAATAAACAAGTAATCATGCGATGTTGCTCGTACAATTAGGGATTTATTACTCGTGATGTTTGGAAATTTGCCAAATTGGACTCGCCCCGGCGGCTCGTCCAATTTTGGCAAAATTTCCAAACATCACTCGTACTATTAATCCCTAATTGTACTCGCGCCATCGCATGATTACCTATACATAGCCAAATAAATGTATTCACCAGTGGAAACCAGTGGTCCATCCCCACTGAGTCCATCCCCTTTAGCGGCACGAGAGTAACGAGACGGTGATTGCTAGATAGTATACTTCAAAATAAGGTTTCCGTTTTTATAACGTAGAAAAAACTATCCTAACGCAAAACTAAACCCTAACCCTAATACTAAACCTAACCCTAATACTAAACCTAACCCTAACCCCAACCTAACCCTAACCTAAACCCTAACCTAACCCTAACTTATTTTAAAAATAGAATAAAAACGGAAATCTTATTTTGAAGTATACTATCTAGCAATTGCCGTAACGAGACTGGAGCTATCCCCCCCTCCCTAACCTGCGAACGGGCATGCTCTGTGCGATGCCAATGTGCCATTTATATATAATATTTTACAATGGCGTGAATATTTTATGGCATGCATATCAGGATTAAAAGTTGATCAGCATCTTGCATTAATTTTCTTAATATTGATCTTTCGGTTTACTTAGTGTCAGGAGAACAATGGTTGCTGTGCAATCACTAAGCAGCTTTCACGCTTGCTATAATCAGTAATGATCTTCGACTTGGATTGACCACAGAATAAATATGTTAAAGAAATGTGATTGAATTATCCAAAACATAAACAAAGTGTTGGGGTCAAATCTGATTTTACAAATACCAATTCTTGACTGGGATGGCCCGTCCGAATGTGATATTCAAATGAACAGTTCACTATGGGAACTACAGTTGAAAGGGATCTTAAAACACTTCGAGCATCAAAGGTATGCAGGAATATAAACACCATTTCGTTTGGATGTTTTTAGTATTTGATCGAATTGTAGACATATCTGATATCGCGCTGTCACAAAATAGCGAGGCGTTTCATATATGTACGTTTTCGATTCAGCATTAGAATAGTAAATTGTAAGGGTACAACTAGATCTATATGGTACTATCTTGAATATTAATACAGTTTGTATGATTACTCGTGTTTACATGTTATTAAAATTGTGCATTTCGAAGATCATAATGTTCTATTTACTTATTAACTATTTTACCCAATGCACTATACCATTACGGTGTACTATTATTTTGTAATTTGACAGTTGTAGTTGGACTGTCATGGTTTCAAAGATCTCATTCCAAGGGGGTGAGATCCTGGGTATATCAACACTGATACTAACTGGGCTATCCTGGGTGCTGGAATGCATGAAAGTACCACTGCAAACTATTGGTAGAAACAGTCAAATAAAATAAATTATATTAACATTTGTAAGCTAAATCCATCCCAATTACTGGACAGTCTCACTAATGGGGCAGCCCTGCTTCCATATAATATCTTGATCCTTGGTTTCTTGGATCTTGTGATCTTAGGTCAGCAGTGGCGTAGCCAGACCTTCATTTTGGGGCGGGGGCGAAGCGAACACCAAAGGCGCGAGATAGTGCATGCACCCCCGGGAAAATTTTGAAATCTAGAGTCCCTAAAATGCAATTTCAAGCATTTTGGGGGTGAAATCTTGCAGAATTCCGAAGATTATAAAGTACATCGAAGACATGAATTTTCCCAGACATTTCTAATTTTCTACTCGGAATTAAATAAATTGGAAAATTCACCTTGAAAAACAGGAGGAGACCTTATTTCCCCTCTGTGATGCTGGGGGAAGAAAATCCCAATGTGATTTTGATCAGAAATGTTGCATTTAAATCATTCTAGGTTTTATGAGACAGCATTTCCACATTCTCAAAATTGCGTTGCTTTTTTATACGATACAGAATAAGTCTGAGAAGAATATTCATGGTGTGATATATATTAAATGCATACATGTAAATCTAAACTAAATCTATTCTTCTTGGAACCATATCTACAACTGCCTAGTCGCTCTAACAAGATTTTACAAATCAAGTTCCTCCAGTATATTGTCGTTCTCCTCAGTCGAGACATACTTAATCAGTTTTAGCTTCGAGGATGTAACGTGTACCCCCCCCCCATTTCTCTACGGATTTAGCCTTTTTCAGAGAATTTTTTTTTTCGATTGGGGGGGCGGTCGCCTGGCATGGGGCAAAAAATGGGGGCCTGGGGCAAAAAATGGGGGCCTGGGGCAAAAAATGACGTTTGGCCCTTGTGATCATCAAGTGGCCCTCATCAAGTGGAACTAAGGTATGTTAGGAGGGGCATTCTCCCCTGGAAGAATTTTATAATCTATGTCTAGTTCACGTTATTTTGCCTTTGGGGGCCTTCTTTAGCTGGGCCTGGGGCAAATATCCCTCCCCCCTCTGGGCTCCCGAATGAGCTCCCATCTCTGATAAGCCCCCACCCTCTCAAATGTACCTAAAATAGAGTTCTAAGCTTGTTGAGGCTTGTTTATCAGCGACAGTGGCCAGATAATCCATGGTAACATTTTACAAAAAAGGTTGACGTGTCACATTAATTTGGTGATGTTCAGTACTTCGACCCTATATCTATTCTGTGACTTCGATCTAGAGCTTTGAATAATTTTTTGAAAGGCTGTTGAAACTATGTTATACACAAATGTAGTTAAAACGCGTCAAAAAGAATCAATTGGGTTGAAAATTGACTGCCATCTTTGTGTACAGACTTGCACCGAAGTTATACACATCGAATATTACCCAAAAATGTAATGTTAAGCCCAAGAGGCAAGAGTCTTGAAACCATATTCTGTTTATAACATAGTTTTATTAACAGTCTTTTGGAAATAAAACACTAGTAGTAACGATATATATATTTATTAAATTAAATGTTATTAGAATTGGAAATTTAAAAATCTTTTTTGTATGTTGAATTGGGTAGCCCAGAGCCCGGTTGTATAGCTACGAATAGTGAATAGCACTATCCAAAGGATAGTGATTTTTCAAGTTTTTGGAATTGCCTGCTTCTTGCCAATATTGGTAATGGACTAATGGTACAGTATATAACCCAGATTAAACTTCAGTATATATATATTTATTAAAGTCTCTTTTTATTAAATTAATATTTTATGTCGAGCGCTTTTAACATGAGCCTCTGGCTCGGAAGATTGGGCGACCCGCTTCCTGGCCCGCCTAATAATGAGTTCAGTATCCATATTTTGATAGATTTTCAACCATTTTTATTAATTTATAACGGTTAAGATAATCACTATCCGATGACTGTTCGACCTTTGTACAACCGGCCCCTCAACTATAAAGACCATATAATTACACGAGGCAATGTTTGCTACAACTTGCAACGCAATTTCTGAGCCATGTTATATAGACGATATTCAAAGCATGTCCTTCATTTCACAGAACTTCCTTCATTTCTTTCATGTCTGTATGATGCTCACAATTTCATTAAATAACATATTGTTATACTGTACCTCTATGTCGGGAATTGCGTTGCTATAGATGCAGCAAAATTCGCGTCGCATATAGCAACTGCATAATTACGTGTACTGGATTATGTCCTCATTTACTCATGCAAAGAAATAGACAACTTGCATGTTAGACTAATTTTTGATTTAGGCAAAAAAAAAGCAAATTTCCGTAAAGAACTTATTACAATCAGTAAAATTGCAAAATTTGGTTACGAAATGTAAGTTGTTAAATACAGAAAATATAGCCTTGCGAATTCAATTCAATTCAATATTTTATTAACACTGTTTCATATCATTACATTTTTTTTTTTAAAATACAGGAAGAAAAATAAAGTATATTGTAGGAGTTAAAGATAATTAAATCTATGAAATTTCAAACCAAAAAAGTAGTAGTGAGCGACAGCCAGAGGAGCAAAGCTTTCGAGCTGGTTGCCGCAATGTCAGAGTAATGTAAGCCGATTTAGCTCTCAATTTATTTAGTATAGAATAACAAATAAGCAATCAAACACAAGAAAATAAAACTAATATATAAATATTCGAGATAAAGTAGAAGAGATCTGAAGTAGTAGATTATTCCTGATTATAAAGTAGAAAGTTTTTATATTCCTTTTTGAAAGAATTAAAAGGGAGTGATGTAAGGAAAACGGGTATAGTCTCCCATAATTGAGAAGCAAAAAACTTAAATGAAAATTTGCCATAGTTTGTTCTAGCAGCTGGCCGATAGTAATTATCTTGGGATGCATACCTTGTATTATAAGAATGCACACTAGATACAAGTACTAACAGTTCTGAGAATAGTTCTGGAATTTCATTACCTCTGTTCCTTATTTGACTCACAAATGTTGCTGTTTTAAATTTAATCAAATTATCCAGCTTTAAGATCCCAAGTAATTTGTAATATGGACTCGGATTCTCACGTCTATTTGCGGAAAATATACACTTAACACATTTGTTAAGTTTTGATGATAACTGATTTAACTTACTTTTGTAAGTAGTTCCCCAACTCATTAAGCCGTAGCTCAGATATGGATAGATAAGAGTGTAATAAAGATTAGTTAACATGTGTATATTAAGATAACGTCGTAGTTGAAATAAAATTCCTATATTCTTGGCTATTTTGCTATTAACATGTGTGATTTGATTATGCCATTGAAGATGCTCGTCAGTATAAACACCAAGATATTTTATACAACTTGTACGATCGAGTAATATTAGGAATATCAATTAAAGTATTTCTTCTTGGTCTTGATGTCATTAGCATATAATTTGTCTTTTTGAAGTTTATTGAGAGTTTATTTGCTGAACAGTACTGATATACTTTAATTAATTCATCATTTATAACATTTTGTAGTATATTAGGGTTTTTTGAGGAATAGAATATATTTGTATCATCAGCAAATATTTTAAATTGTAATATGTCAGAGGAGTTTGGTAAATCGTTTATATAAAGAAGAAAGAGAAGTGGGCCAAGTGTTGACCCTTGTGGTATACCACATTTTACTGTTAATAGATCTGATTTGACATTACCTATCTGTACAAACGGAGCTCTATTATATAGTTAGATAGCTTAGAAACCATTGCAGGGGTAAGCCTCTTATTCCGTATTTTTCAAGTTTTCTTAATAATATATTATGATTAACAGTATCAAACGCTTTTGAAAAGTCTAAGAAAATTCCACAGGTATAGAGTTTATTGTCTATTGCTGTTTTAAGGTAGTCAGTAATTTCAAGAATGGCTTGTTCAGTAGAATAGCCTTTTCTAAATCCAAATTGAAATTGATATAAAATATTTTGTTTCTTAACAAAAGACAATAGTTGATCATAAATTAGACGTTCAAAAACCTTACTAAAGGGAGACAGAATTGATATGGGTCTATAATTTCCAGATTCAGTCATTACTCCACTTTTGTAAACTGGGGTTACCTTCGAGACTTTCAGTACATCAGGAACAATACCAGAGATAATGGATTCATTATACAGCATTGTTAATGGCACTGAGAGTAAATGATGAGCTAATCTTACCAACTTATTAGGAATATCTAAGGAGACCTTACTGGGATTAAGTTGTGAAAAGAGTAAAGATACATATTTTCAGTATGTTTGTATTACGTGCGGAAATTGTTACCATTTTTGAGCCGAAAATGGTAACAATTTCCGCACGTAATACAAATATACTGAAAATATGTAAACTTCGCAAGGCTATATTTTCTGTAATTTACAACATTTCGTAACCAAATTTTGCACTTTTACTGATTTCATTATGTTCTTTTTAAACTGTTGTGTTTGATTCCCTTCTCTTTACTTAGATTAAAATTTAGTCTAACATGCAAGTTGTCCATTAATAGACAGTGAATTTTATTGGAAAAAGTGTACGTAGTTAGAATGTTATATAATAACGTTAAGAATTTAGCGTTTTCATTGGTCGAGAGCCATGATCTATTAGAGGACAGACGCACGAAATTACGTCGCAAAAAAAACCTTGTCCAATAGCATTCCCTTATTTGTATAGATCATGTAGACATGTACGCGTGATATTTGTAAAATTTCGACTTTTTCAAATTTCCAAATGTAAGCTATTTACCTGTTTGTAATTCGACTTTAATTTGTAATAAAATTTATTCGACTTTTGACGACTATAGAAACTTTATTATTTATTTCACGAGGGAAAACGTATTAACCATAAAAGTTATCTAACATACGGCCCGACGATTACCGTAAGAGGCACGAGCAAACTTGCCATATGGGAAACCGAGTGCGCGAGTAGCACATAAAGACGTACCAGCTAATCCGTTTGATTCGTGTTTTTTTTTTATTATATAAAACAAATAGATAAGATTTTTCTTTTTATTATAATATATAAAACAAATAGATAAGAAAGTTATCTAACATACGGCCCGACGATTACCGTAAGAGGCACGAGCAAACTTGCCATATGGGAAACCGAGTGCGCGAGTAGCACATAAAGACGTACCAGCTAATCCGTTTGATTCGTGTTTTTTTTTTATTATATAAAACAAATAGATAAGATTTTGTCGTTGTCTGTTCAGTCATAGATACACATGCATTATGACATAATGTGGGAACAAACAAGGGCGGCTCGTGAGCCACTTTCAGTGAAACATTTTCAGTATAGACTATTTTGAGCTGCGAAGATTTTGGGCAAAGATCTGTAGATAGTGATGAAAAATTGATGACGTCAACTCGAGTCGGATAATATCTTTACGCTAATTTTATTTTTAAGTTGATGTCCACTTGCCCTGAGTATAATACAATGATGGTTGAACTAGAGAAATTTCACAAGGAACAAACAAAGATGAAGGGAAGAAATGAACGCAGGGAACTTGATTTAAGGTATTACTTCTTCAATTAAGCGACGAATTAAAGTCGGTTCCCGCTCATTAATTCACTATCGGTATAAGAGGCGTTATTAAAATTAGTTTTTTATTTTGGCTGTTCTAGGCCATATCTTTATGATAATGGTGACACATATGAGAAACCTTTTTATAACATCCTGCTGAAATTGCTTTACGACGTTGCAAGGTAATTGCGCAAACTATTTAATATTTTGTTTCTATTATACAGTTGTATATTTTGATGTAGATTTAACATTTGTTGATGACATTAATAGATTATTCCAGCTATATAGACTAAATTTCGATCTAGGCAAGAAGAACAAAATCCATCACCACAGCTAGAAAGAGCAGGTTAAAATTAGTAAAATTGCAAAGTTTGGCCGCGAAATGTTGTAAAATGAGGAAAATATAGCCAGGAGCAGTTGCGAAAAATGTAACTATAGGCCTACTGACAGTCATCGAACTCTTGCAGCCCTGTAATTCCGGTGCAGCGCTCTAATCAGCTGAGCTACAGAGCCCTGCAGTTGTCGAATTCTAACCGCAAGTTCATGATTGTATACCGGAAAAACTGGACACTGTTTGATTTCATGTTAGTCCTAAGTTAGTCCTTTCTGAATGCAATGATCCTGATTTTATTGCGATAGCTTTTATAGATTTTACGTCACATTAATCAAACAGTGCAGTGTCTAGTTTTTGGGGGACACCCGCGGTATATATTATCAAGGTGGCGCCAATGTAAGGTGTATTGGGTAAATATCAGGATTTGGGGCATCCGAATTTTTGGATAATTATTACTTGTTCAAAAGCGAATAATATCTTACCTACGTAAACAACATCTAGAGAATTAGTCGAATTTATTCACAAAAGTTATACGACTGCCATTGCTGTGGCAACAATGACGTTTCAATACAATATGGCGATTATTTTGGCTTTAAAATAATTTAACTCGACAACGTCATCGTAACCCCCAATTTTATTTTATAAAATGATTTCTCTTAGCGCATATTGAATTATTTTGACAATTTAAAAAAATTCTGTTGAGGCAAAACGTTTCAAGTTAGGTAAATGTAATTATTCATAATATTTTTTTTGGCTCGACAGAAATTTTTAAAATTGTCAAAGTGATTCAATATACTGAAGAGAAACCATTTTATGAAATAAAAATTCTGGGTTAGCGATGTCGTTTTCGAGTTAAATAGACAATTCCCATTATAGACTAATTTTAAAACTGTAGGCAAGGAGATGTAAATAAATCACAACAGCTAGAAAGAGCATACTAAAATGAGTAAAATTACAAAGTTTGGTTGCGAAATGTTGTAAAATGCGGAAAATATAGCCTTGCAAAGTTTGCAAATTTCGTTTACTTTTGTATTGCGTACGGAAATTGATTCCACTTATTATAGTAATTTAGTATGCTCTTTCTAGCTGTGGTGATAATTGTTGAAAAGTGATGAGTGGAAAGTGTTAATGCGCGATTAGATCCTGTGGCTTTTGCAATCGATGGTTATAGAAAATGTTTACACATCGTACTATGGGCAAAATTGTCAGTGTTTGTTTATATATCTATAGCTTTCAAAGTGTGGAGAGACAACATGAAGATGTCTTGAAAGTGTATGAATGGTTTTTGTCTCATCAGAAATTGATCAGTGAAGACACTGTAAGTCCCCATAAACCTTCCCACCATCAATAAAGTTCATCTTCTTCATTTTGTATAGATTCGTTTTTAGCTATAGAGCGATAATAGATAATCTGAAAGTCACCAATACTACCAGATAATCTGAAAGTCACCAATGTCATCTGTGAATATATTGAAATCTCGAAAGCCATGTCTCAAGGCAGTATGTTGTCGGGAGGACTAGTTCTATTGTTCCCTACAGGCTATAGTATACATTACACTACCGGTTGTCCCAAAAGAGTCCCTCTATAGAAATCACTCTTTTGTTGTCGAACGTGCGTTGTTATACCTCTGGGAGTTTAAAATAGCTTCTAAAACGAACAGCAACACAAAAAATGTCAAATTACGAATTCGTCTTACCGACAGTTCGAGTAAGAATGGGTCAACTGACAACAGAGCAACGAGTATTTGTCGTTACAACTTATACGTTAACGCAAAGTGTAACGGAAGTGTTAAATTTTTGAACGAAGGGAAGTTGTAAATACTTCCGCCGTTCATATACAATTAAATTGAACTCTCAAGGGTACAATAACGCACAAGAGTGATTTCTAAAGCAGAAAAGGGGCACTTTTTTACAGCAGAGGCGTCAATTAACAAGTCAATAACATGTTATTATTATACGAGTGATTTATACGCTTTGGTGTTAATATGGCTCCTAAATAGCAAGTTTTACTGTTTATTCAAACAAATGTATTTAATTTGCCCACAAAGATAAAATAATAAAACTATTGAAAACCATGAAGTGTAAATTACAGGCTCGTAATTGAGAATGAAACTAAATATTTAACCTTATTTATTTAAAGGATCCTGCAGTTTTTTTCTTAAACCCATTCTGGTTTTTTTTTCAAGGATACAAATGAAAAAGGAAGCGCTATGGTTGACGTAAATAAAAGCATTGAAATTCCGAAATTATACTTACGACCCAAGTCAGCAGATGGTAACTGCTACCGTGGCTCCCAAACAAGTCACAACATGAAGTATCAACGTGAAACTCACTCAAAATCTGCATTAGGTTCTTATGAAAATGAAAGAATCAAAAAGGTAAATTATGTTATAAGTAAAATACATAAGACAAGTGATAGCATTTTGTAAATAAGAAAAACTTTTAAAAAACGATCGGATGACGAAAGCATGCATTGAAACGATAATAACTGCATGTTTTGAATGAAACTTTTGAGTCTTCAAATCGTCGGAAATGGCACTTTTGGAGTCTTCTCTACCTGTTTCGTTAGGCTCTTTGTGAGTTTATGCTATCCGTGAGTCAGGATGGATTATTATTATTATTAATTGCCAAAAATTGGCCCGATTAGCACAATTGTAATCAGACTCTGTAATTTAAACAATGAAATATAGTCTACATTCACGTCATGATTAAATAATGTTGCCCCTGCAGAAGGAAACAGACCACTGTTATAGGGATCATGCAGTACTCGAAGGAAATTAAGGAAGGAAGATTAAATTAGATCATATTAGGTATAATTAGAAAACACATTTCCAACTCGTGCAGTTTTAGCCCGCCTTAAAAAATTATTAGATGCAGAATATGATTGCATGATAAAATAAATGCAATTATAGTAAGTTTGTCACTTTTGTTTTGTGATAACACCATTGTTTATTTATTTTGAAAAGGGGCTTTCGATCCGGAAACCAAGATTGTCATCAGTGCAAATAATGATTAATCATAATAGTATAACTGTGTAGGAAGGTCCTTCGCTCAAATAATCAAATATTTGCCCTTAAACATATTTATACCGACTGGAATCTGGAAGAAGAAAGCTTGGGATTGAATGGGATTCAACTACCTGAAAAATGCAAATAAAATTTTGACCTTTTGAGCGAAAGCCCTTCAAATAAACACCAGGTATAACATTAATACAAGTAAATACTAGGTTTTAACTGGCATTCTTTGAATTAACATTACAGAGAAAAGATTACAATCCTTTGGATAGAATCTCAGTATCACTGAAAGTAGTGCCGTTAAATGGTGGAGCTACTAAAGAGGACTCTGGGTTCACTGAATATATGAACTATGACAGCCATTCCAGGTTCAAACAGCGAAATATTGCCCCTGCAGTAAGTATACTGTGTAGCCTGCGCTCCTGCAATCTCCTACCCACAATCGTGGACATAATTGGTTGAGATTACCCCACGTTGAATCATGTTGCGTTAAGCCCAGGGCAAACTAGGAAATATTGTTGCGGAAACATTGTTTCCTGCCAATGTTTCGCCATGTTTCCCAGAGTGGGCAAACACTAGGAAACATTAGTGAGAAACATAGGGAAACATCAAATGTTTCTGAATTTGGTAGGAAACATTTTTGCTTCCCGGGAAGCAAATTTTGTTTCCGCACAATGTTTCCACGGGTGGGCAAACATGGAAACATTTGAGGAAACATCGAGAATCACAAATGTTTCCGCAACAATGTTTCCTAGTTTGCCCAGGGCTTTACTTAAGCCCCCGCTCCCCCAACTCAATGTGGAGCTTGTGTCATGCTAAATTACCAAAAGTTGTTTCGGCGTTGTTTACAACATTGAACTGTGGAAGAGGGGGTGATTAAATTTGCTTTGTCAATGTGCATTAACTTTGCAATATTGGCTAGAAGGTTCTCAAGGGTTGTGTCCAGGATTGCAGGGAATGCACTTAACCTGCGAACGGGCATACCCTGGGTACGAGATTGGCTTTGCTGGCATTAATATTTGGTATACCTGTATCTGTATAGTGTCTGAGAATCCGCGACAAAACTCTTTGTGAATGGTATATTTTTCACTCAGATTGCTATCCATAAGCCGAGGAAATCGTCGTTACCCTCGACGTTTGTGTTAAAACCTTTCAATCCAACTTCACCACCAGTTTCATCACCAGTATCCAGTCCTTCTGTGTCGCCCAGACTTTCCAGACGAATGCTATCACCTTCCCATTCACCGCGATCATCTCCAGTCGCAAGGTATGTGCCGGGAAATATCATGATAGCAGCAAAGACAGGAAATACATCTCCCTTTCCACACTTCTCCCGATAGTCTTAGCTAGCGATTTTCTTGTGCAGTATATCTAGCCCAAATAAATATGATTGTGTCCTAGCCACAGCTCTCGGTAAATAATATTTTTATTTTTTTAATTACTTCTCTGGAATCTGGATTTCCCCCAATCACTCCTCCCGCACGCGAATGAAGCTGCCAAATAAAACGTCGTTTCTATCAATGCTATCGGGAAGAGTAATATCTTTTGTGAGATAGTAAAATTCGCTTTCACTGTGTTTTTCATCGTCTGCAGACATTTTAATATTTTAAAAAGTAGCCTTTAAACTCGTCTTTAAATTTTGAAAAATAAAAACATTGGCTCTACGGCTTTAAATCTCGCGTAGCCAATCAGATTGCAGAAAAGCGTAAAATATGACTTCAGACCGCAAGAAAAATAATAAAATTATTTATTTTGATAACCACATTTTATATATAAGTCTGAAACTCGATCTCGATTTTTTGGCTTTTCCATTTCCAGTTGGTTCGGAGAAATTAAAAAAAAAACTCACATTAAAATGCAGTCAACCACATGTATACCGTTGTTTTGATATCTCTAAAACCCCAGTCAATTAGGTCACATATAGAAACAAGTTGGCGGGCTGTCGCACTTTCTTTTTTCGCATTTTATTTTATCGACACGAATTTCTTTTAATATAGATTCTGTTCAAACTTACCTAAATCTCGTTCTGGAAAGATAACCAAAGGTTCTTCTGACAAACCGTCGCTTGGTGAATTATCGGATTTGGAAGTAGAACACATGAGTTTGAAAACAGATACCCGTAGAAACTCAACAAGAAAGAACGAAGAAGAATATGACACAGATAATATGGAAACAAGTGATATTTCTGACGCAAATCTAGTAGCTGATGAAGAGGCTGGTCTGTTCCAAGATCAGTTGAGACAGCGCTTCCAAAATGAGAAAAAGAAAAAACAAGTTGAAATAGTCGAAAATTTGCAAAAAGATACTGAAAACTTAGCCCAAGAAGAAGAAAGCCTTCAGTCACAGTTATTGCGAGAACATAAACAATTTTTAAGAGACGAGAATGAAATGCATGCAAAGTCTCGTGCATCTCGTGCTGCTTCCACTTTACCAACAGTCAATTTGTATGATATTTCAAGCCACCGGCCAGTTTCTGCTGTAGAATTTAGGTACGTTTAAAGCTGATAGTTATGTTGGAGGGTCCCGAAGGAAGGGTCTAGATCCTATTTCCGAGCCCATTTTGTTTTCTAAACCCCATTTCACAACCATTTTTTTTACCAAATCCAAGTTTCAACTATAAATACCTGTCATTTTCTATTACATACTAAGTAAATCTCTGCCTCACAATAGCAGAGGACATTTTTAGACCAACTCTCAATCAAAAGTTGCTCCATAGCTTCTCTTGAAGTTATTCTGAAATGTCAAATTGCAACTGTCTTTATAATGGTATATGGGTTTCCCCATTCCTGTCCTTGTGTCTGTCATTCCCAGTAACTCAAATCCTACTTTCGCAGTCCAAAAATTGGTCAATCCTAGTTGCTATTTCACCCCTTCATGCAAGAATTCTAGTGGATTTATGTTGTACAGTAGTGGTATAGAACGAAATCTATGATTGAACTGTGAAATTAGATTATAATGGACTAAAACAGTCGAAACACCCTAACTTAGAATTACATTACTATATATTTCACTATAAATAAGGAGAAAATCTTGTTTTCCCCAGAAATAAAGATGTACGTGTTGAATCTGTCCTTGATATGGTGCAACCTGTTAGCGAACAGATGAAATACCAACGAGAAATGCAGGTACATTGTGTACAATTACTCCAAACAATTAATATATAGAAAAATTAACAATTATTGAATGAAGTTGATCATGATACGAATAATTATCAAGCGTGACGTTTGTGTTGATGAAAAAGATATCCGCACCTGTGGAATTCGTCGAAATAATGGCCAGTTCTTTTTCCCATTTGCAGAAAATCTTAAGTACGTTAGGTGTTTCAAAACCTTCCGTGGCTGTTTTCGTTGATATTTCTTTATATTTTAAAAGTTGTTTCCTTTAAACCTACAAATACGGCCGAAGGCGGCCATATTGTTTTGTTCGTTTTTCCACATTTCCTATTCGTATTCCCGCAGCATGACATCATAACGTTGAATATGATTTTTCATGAAAATGACCAAAAAACAACGAAAATAGTTTTAAAACAATTTGTATTTCAGCTCCCGTAATAGTTATAAACATTCATTAGAAATAGCTTTAACGAATACCTCTACACACTGTTAACCCTTTAAGTGGCAATGCGCCCTACTTTATTATTTTACTCTGTCTAACGCCAGACGATTTTACTTCGGGGGAGAGTGCTGCCACTCAATGGGTTAAACAAAGCTTTGGCTTTCTTCGTGTTTGGCGAAACCCCAGCGTCGTATACGATAATTTGCTTGTCTGTAACCGGAACAAAACGGGAAGCCGTTTTGTTTTATCCCGAGGTGAATAGTGCAAGGATATAAGGTCCCACCAAGGGGGGTATCATGTGGCATAAAAACACTCATATGAACACAGAAATAATTCATCCCACTCGGGTGAGCATGCAGGCCCATTTATAAAAGTTGTATAATATTTAACAATTATTTGCCGAAGACGAGGTGGTTATCGGGGAATATTCACCGATAATCACCGAGCCTGAGGCGAATAATTGTTTTAGTATTTTTACACTGAATTTATTTTAATTTCGCTTATTTCTTTATCAGTAACTTCCACAATCCGCCATTTTGCAAACTAGTTTTTACTGTTATATTAATTAACCTGTTGGTGAATATAAGGGAATATCACGTCAAATTTTACCAATCACCACGTCGGATTTCTTCACTCACTTGTGTAAAAATACTAATTAGTATTAATACGTCTTATTTGTCCTAAATTATTTTGATGTCATCCAATATTTTGAGAGGATGCAAGGATTCATTTTTCGCGTATTTATGTCCGAACGCGGAATTTGTGTTTGTATAACTATTCTGAAAAAGTTTCCGTTTCTTTTTCAGAGAAATGGTGTTAGTATTTGGGACATGGAACCAGGAAATTATGACCATGAATCGCTCCAGTCTTCCCAAAGGCTCCACTCTGCTCCTGCCCGTGCTATATTTCATGGTGGAGTAGACAGGTACAGTATAAGGCGCAAGTTGTTCTGGCTACTGAACAAATTCAAGAACAGTAGAGACAGAAATTTACATGATTTATATAATTTGGGTGCACCCACCTGATCAGGGGCGGGGGGAAGGGCAATGTACCACTCCGAACCTATTGTCCACCGTCACCAGTATAGATGCCTGTCGTCTATTAATAACAGGTCATAGTTATTAAGCTCTAGACAAACCATTTCCCGTTTGAGGTGTTTCATTAACCCTGGGAAGGATTTTACAAGATTGTCTGTGGGTGCAGATATATATTTTGAGCGTGATGTCTTGTCGAAGGGTACCATAAAGCTCTGATACAGAGTTTTAAATGGGTTATTTTGTTTTCTATTGTAGAAAGTATGACAACCAGAAGATTTTAAAGCTTACAGAACCAGACTTGAATCCTGAGATGAAAGCCAGCGACTATACAGTACATTTCCCACATCAATCCAACCGTGAACCACCTGTCAAAGACTTTAAAGTATCCGGACCCGTGTCACCTGACTCCATACGTTATCAGTAAGTATTCAGCAAGGTGAGCAAGTACTGTACATGAATGCGATTTAGGGGATGTTTTTTTGAACCCTATAAATGAAGGGCTCGCCCTACTAGGCGAGATATCGCGTGTTAATTGAACTCTTTGTTATTAAAAATTGTTTTCGCTTATGCGAGAGGAGGGTCAGCCCTCTTAGGCGAGATCTCGCTATTGACCACCCAAGATCTTGCCTGGTAGGGTTGGAAATTTTCCATATAAACGCAACAGGGAGGGCTGGCCCACATAGTGCAGTTACATCCAGTAAAGGTTGAGCGGCCGCGATTTTTGATGAACTTTAGAATTCGCTAATGCTTTCATTTTCCCGGGTGTACATAGCCGAGCGGAAGTAGTACCCTCGTCCCGGGCGTATAACGTTGGCTCGGGGAAAAGGCATATGACAGATTTTTATTCAAACAAGATACTTTTGATGCCAGTGATTAGGTGGTTAGATAACAAACAATGTTATTATTTGTTTGATAACAAATATATTTTTGTAGGTGGACTGATGATGGTTTTGGCAACAGAACGTATCTTAGAAAACGAAGCCCGGTGTAAGTATATATCCACATCTGCAATGCTTTAAATTTTCCTTCCAAAGAGTCGTCGTCGTTTGATATAGCTTAGGAATGCAATAACTTATTATTTTATTATTCATGTCCCATGGGAGTTTTCACATTTGAAAATGGCATGGACTTTGTTCAACATTACTATTTATTCAAAATCAATAGTCTAACGTCCAAGTATTATCAACATACCTGGAAAAAAATTCCAGGACTTTCAAGGACTTGCACTAATTTTTAAGGGCTTTCCAGGCCTGGAATTCAAGGACTTTCTTACAAGACAACAGTCCCGTTTCTGTGAGCGTGGGTCAGCGCTTTGATCAAGCTAATCACTAAGCTACATAATCCACTTTCCAATAAATTATCTACCACAGTATATGCCATATGGACGCAAAAAATCGATAAATCTGAAATATTATATGAATTCTTTTTAGAGAAGCGCAACCCCACAAGTCTCCACGATCTCCTCCACCTGTCCTAAGTAATGACGTTGCCATGCTAACGGGAGAACGTAGCTTGGATAAGAGAACTATAGCATCTCTGATGGTTATAAGACATTTAGGAACGAACCGCCGACGTGAAAGGTAACTCGATCTTGTCTTTTGAAGGGACAAATCCTACCTGTCTGGTCACTGACACAAACTGATATGGCAATAAAAAATTAGTTTATGTCATCTGAAAGAACTTTTAAAATTGTGTAGAAAACTATTTTACCGCTTCTTCAAATGTTCAGAATATTTTGACCGAAATCATCATAAGTCAGTGTGCTGTCTGCCATTTTTTATTATTGTGGAATGTGGATAAGCACATATGTAACGTTACAAGCAGGGTCAAGCAAAATATTTTATCCCGATATGCAGCGATCATTATGACCCCCAACCCTGCTTTTGACATCTTGGTTTTGGTTACGTCAAAACCAAGATGGCGGACAGCTCAAGCTTTTCAGTCGAAATATTTCAAGAACTAAGCAAGATAAGAAACATCATGCAGTAAAGGGGTTTTATAATTTATATAATTTTGATAATATGAATTTTATACATTTATATTTCATTTCAGGGGAAGTGCGCACCTCCCCACACCTCCTCTCAATGAACTCAGATAATATTTTTTTTGTATTTATCATGTTAGTCTGCATGCATTTTCTCATTGTCAGTTGGTTTAAGTCTTATCGCTGTATTTGTTGACATTTTATGATTCTGATTGTCAGTTGGTTCTCAAATCTTATCGCTATATACAGATATTTTGTATTGTCTAGTTTCGAACCCGAATGGGATTACCCTAAATTTGTTGTTGAAGATTCAATCGAACCTCTTGCTCCCCATGATGATGTTTATGAAGATGCGAAGCCAAAACAAAACGTAGAATATCTGCCGTTTTGGAGGCAGTTACCACAGAAGAAAGGTGAAGTTTAATATTGGAAGTGTCAAAAATAAATGGAATCCGATCACTTAATGAACGCCTGATATTTCAGGCTACCTGATGAAAAATTCGTTCATGAAAGCCCAAATCGGGATTGAAAATCGTAGCCGATAACGACATAGAATTATACTCAAGGTTGAATGAACGAACGAATGAATGAATGAACGAATGAAAAACTGTTTCAAGAGGGTAGCACATAATAGTGAATTCACACTAACAAACCTGTGGTACAATTGGGTCTTATGGATGTTTTCTTAACTATATGTAGGTTTGACAATTGTTAACATCCCTGACGAGACTGAACTAAATCCTCCCATCAACACTGGCTCAAAGAAGATCACATTAGACGAAAACCGAAACACTGTCAAGGACGCACCAAGTTCCCCTAGTTCGGCTCAAAACATCATGAATGAAATGTTTTCCTGTCTAACACCACAAAGAAGAAATCTTAGAAATAGTTTCGACTCTAGTTCTCTCAGTGTCAGCGCACGATCCATATCACCGGAACCAAGAAGGCCACCGGCTTATAAGCCTGAATCACGTGATCTGAGACCCAGCCCCACCCCGGTTCATAGTCGACCTACGTCAGCAAGACGATCAGACAAAGAAAATATTCCACCTGCGAACTTTTCAGTGAAACATTTCTCACATTTCTGCTTTGATGATGATGTATGTATATTACTATGTTCACCATTCTAGAAGATTTGAAAATCGGACGTTGTATTATAAAACGCTTCGTTTGAGTTTTTGACCCAAAGATGAAGTAACATGGTATAGAATGGTAATCCTATCCCCGTAGAATGGAGTTGAGAACATGAGAACATGTTTAGAACATGAGGGGCCGTCTTGTATTGACTAGTTAAACAATGCGTTAGTTCGCATTCAGTGTACTCTTCCAGAGAAAGCACAGAAACTTTTGCTAATTTTTCCTTGAACTATTTCTATAGTAGTACATATTAATACGTTGGTCATGAATTTCACGGATATTATAGGTAGCTTTCATCATGCTCTAGTTCAGTGCAAATGGAAGGCATTTAAGTAAAAGAATGTCATTAGAATGTCATTAGAATCTCATTCTTTGACCTACATCCGTCTTTGTGTTAAAGTCTCGTGGGATTGCTTGACGCCTTGCAGCCGGCTATAACGGCATTCTGCTCATTGCTCGATTGCCTCTCACTAGTATCGCTTCATTTTAGTTGGAACTTATGGATGATTACAAACGTCAACGTGAAGTTTGGGCTGCAATCAACATTC
Organism: Paramuricea clavata; assembly: GCA_902702795.2. NCBI lineage: Eukaryota > Metazoa > Cnidaria > Anthozoa > Malacalcyonacea > Plexauridae > Paramuricea > Paramuricea clavata. The sequence continues at coordinate 94,385 of CACRXK020000061.1, forward strand.
AGAGGTACTATTTTTTAATCAGTTCAGCGCAGGGAGTCAGGGACCCTGGTTATTTATCCACCTAACATAGTCTGGTTAATTCAACCAGGACATCCTGGTCAAATATAACCAGATTGCTGGTACATTCACCAGACTATGGTAGAAAGTGGTTCACTTATTGCATTCAATTCAAGGTTCATCGACGCGCTTTTGCCTATAAGAAGGCAGTAAAAAAGTACTGGTAGTACTATACGCTTTTGCAACCTGAAACATACCTAATTTTAGTGTGCAATGATAACAAATTAAAATAAATAAAAATATTTAAACGATTAATGTATGCAATGAAAGCGATCAAATCCGTTTCTTTAATTCGGTTGCAAACTATTTTCTATTTTTCTCTGACAAAAATCCCTGATTGGGTTAAAAGTCCCTGTCATGGATTGCTTTTTGTGGCAGCCATGGTTATATTTCCAGTCAATCTAAAGGGGTCGTCTGTACTCTGTAAAATGTCGTCCCTGGGGGTACCCGGTACCAGTAATCTCGAGCTCCGCCGACTGGCAGACGCTCTTTTATAATTTTGTGGTAGTGCCATGTTTCTGTTTCAGATACGGTTAATTTTCTGGTGATACCCTTTATAAGATTTTTTCAGGATTTTCAGTTATATTTGTAGCATTACCTGATAATTATGATCGCGAGTACATCCATCCTTGTATGGCTATCTACAGGGTGTCTAAACAAAAAACGCTACGGAAATTCAACAGGCTGTTGTGCATCACAAACTTAACTAAAGGGCAATTCAATTTTTACATAGGATGAAAGAGCTGTTATTTAGCTTTTCTATGATATATTTCTTAAACCGTAACGATGAGAAATGGCTATATACTCGTCAAATAAAAAATTTCGGTCAAAATCACATTCTTCCACCGCTGGGAATTGAAAATATTAAAAATGCAAAATTAATCAATCCAAAAGCACCGCGAGTCTGCTGCAAGGTACTTGTTTCGTAAAACGTTTTCATTACGAATGTTCTCTGTTCAGGGGTTAATTGAACAGTGTTTAATGCAATAATGGACGTTCTTATGGTCTCACTAATAGGCCGTGGGCCGTTGTGCGAAAAAGTGCTTGGAAAAGCAATTTCGTGGCAACCCCCTGGGGAATAGATTTTCTGTGGTTCAATGCACAGTGCCATAGATGCTCAATTACCACAAAAAGTTCCCAAGCAAAAACTTGTCAAACACCGAGAAAATGGGTGATCTGTGATTATCCTCTATTAAATTGTATTAAGTAAAAAAATGTGAAATTTTGTATTCAATTACAACAAAAATGGAAACCATCATCGGAAAGCTTACAAAAAACTGGATATAAGACATTTAAACAGTTTTTTTATATCTCAAATTGTTTTCGAGTTATACGCTGTCAAAGACGCGTTTTTGACCTAGTACCCAGTCCTTATTGCGACATTTTGGTCCAATTTTCACATTTAAAACAGCAATAACTCGACTATTTGAAGGATCAAAAAACTGTTTGAATGTCTTATATGCGGTTTTTTGTAAGCTTTCTGATGATGCAAGTCATTTTTGTTGTAATTGAATATAAAATTTCACATTTTCTTGCTGTAATACAATTTAATAGGGGATAATCACTGATCACCCATTTTCTCGGTGTTTGGCAAGTTTTTTACTTGGGAACTTTTTGTGGTAGTCGAGTATCCATGGTACTACGCATTGAACCACAGAAAATCTATTCCCCAAGGGGTTGCCATGAGTTGAGCTTATTTTAGATAATTTAACATTCAATTTTAATTCCCTTTTGGGAATTGTTTATGTTTCGTTTTCCATGCGATTCCCAACGGTGGAAGAATGTGATTTCGACCGGCAATTTCTATTTGACGAGTATGTGGCCATTTCTCATCGTTACGATTTAAAAAGAGTATCATTCAAAAGCCAAATAACTGTTCTTTCGTCCTATGTAAAAATTGGATTGTTTAGCCACGTTTGTGATGCACGACAGCCTGTTGAATTTCCATAGCGTTTTTTTAGACACCCTGTAGAGCATGGCTATATAGAGCCTCGTTTTCCAATATTTGACATTGGTTAAAGCCCACCGTCTCGATCACGAAAACGAGGCTCTATGAACCAAGGTGACGTACTCCCATACCCTGGGTACGAGGTTGACGTACTCCCTTCCAAATCGTTTTAGATATATGCTTGACAACAATAAACTTTTATTTTTTGAAGAATATTCCGGGGTCATATGGCTCGACAATACGCCACTTCCCTGAAGCAATCTGAGAAAGAACGGCAACGAAAAGCAGCAGTTGCTTTGCAGAGGTGATTTATTATCTTTTACATTTGTTTTTGCAGTGCTCAAGCGTTCACCTTGGGCAAAAATTGTCGGAAATTTGATGTGATTGTCAGAAATGAAATGTGCACGTGTACGCTTCGCCAATACAAATATGACCTTTGATATTTTAGTACAAATGATAGCTGTGTGTCTGTGACCTTTGTTCCGTATTCAAATCGATTGTCATATAAATTAGACTAAATTTGTTAGATAAAATGGAGAGCATTGCCCCATTAACTTAAATTTATAATATATTTATATTAGCTGAATACTGCATGTAGGTTTTTCCTCGATGTTCTTAAAATTTTTACACATAATATTTTTTCTTTTGTAGTACATTCCGTGGTTATTTGGCGCGAAAGAAATTAATGAAACAGAACTTGTTGAATTATAAGCCAGGTGTTCGAAACTTGCAATGGGCAAGGGAGTACAAGGAAAAACTAAAAGCAAAAGAAGTTTCGAGACATCGAAGAAATCAAGGAATTTTGCGACAGTAAGTGGAATGTTAGAGGTTGTGTTTATATGGAAGCCGGACTGGCCCGCTTAACGAGGGAGCCCGCGGTAAGCCAGATCTCAAGGCTCTTTTCCACTCATCGCAAAAACAGCTCGCAGCAAGCTTGCGAGTCGCAGGTCAAGTTCCACACTTCATCTCGCGTGACTAATGTACGTTTTTGCAAAATGGCGGCCACTTTAAATTGGCGCCGAAATTTCTTGTCCGTTCTAATCCACGGATAATTTTCCTGAGTGGAACTAGCCTTTATAGACGGCATAATCCATTTCATAACGTCGACTTCTCTGTTTATATTACATAATTACATTACATTACATTCCAATTCATTAATTGTGTACATATTTATACGTTTTGGGCATCTTTTTGTACATATTTTTTACAGTTTCAGTTTTAGGATACAATTCGTGTGTCTTATTTATGATTTGTCCTCTGCTTGCCTTTTATCTGTTGTCCTCTTGGGTAGCAATACAGCGTGTACGTTTGGCAAGACTCCTCCCCCGGGAATAATTACACCATCAAGCAGCTTGTTTAGTGTTTATATTACATAATTACATTACATTACATTCCAATCATTAATTGTGTACATATTTATACGTTTTGGGCATCTTTTTGTACATATTTTTTACAGTTTCAGTTTTAGGATACAATTTGTGTGTCTTATTTATGATTCGTCCTCTGCTTGCCTTTTATCTGTTGTGCTCTTGGGTAGCAATACAGCGTGTACGTTTGGCAAGACTCCTCCCCCGGGAATAATTACACCATCAAGCAGCTTGTTTAGTTCTTCGTCATTACGGACACCCAACTGTATATATCGCGGGGTTATTCTACGTTTCTTGTTATCACGAGTAGCATTACCGGCCAACTCGAATATTTCTGCTGTGAGATATTCCAGGACTGCTGCCATGTAGACTGAAGCGCCTGTACCGATGTGTTTTGCGTATTTGCCCCTCTTTAGGTAGCGTTGAATACGAGCAACAGGAAATACAAGACCTGCTCTGGCTGACTTCGTTTTACTTTTGGCCCTTTTAGCTTTCTCCTTTCCACGTGCGGACATTTTAACGACTTCTGAAACTATAATGATGAACGTTTCTTAAATGCCGCAGCCTTCACTAGCGAAGAATATATGAAGATACCTACTAGCTAGGAGGCAACACCTATATGTACATGCTTCGCTCTGGAACCAGCCAGATGATATAGTATAAGACCAGCCTAGTCCCAGTCGTTCTGAAGCAAGCGCGAGAAAAAAAGTGGATGTAGTACGAGACTGGAACCTAGGTGTGATGTCACCGCTCAAGGTGCTTCAGAACGCCTAGCAGATTTCAGTATTTTCAATATGGCGGAAAATTTATATATACAAGTAACCTTTTAATTGTAAATACGACAATGTTCGTTCATCATGTACATGTTCGATGTCTACATAACCAAATCAAATTACTGTATTAAAAATGCGCTCAACTAAAAAAAATTATATACAAATTTACGATACCGAGTTTGAGCAATCGTTGATGTTATTTATGTACTACTCGCAAGTTGTGATCAACACTAGACCATACTGGTATACACAACTACGCTTTCTACTTGACAGGTTTAAATTGCTGAGGAGATTGGAAATATTTGCCTGACATGACGGTGTTGTCGAAACATTCTTAGTCAGAGAATCGGCATAATTTTCATGCTTCTAGATAGCATTTAATATGGCTATATATTTTAGTAAACACGAGTCATATTTAGCCCGTTATTCCATTCTGACCGTATGGCCGCGAAACGTAGCCTACTTCATTGTTTCGACAGATTAGAGCAAAACTAATGACTTAATTATAAATGCAAAGGAAATTTCCATAACATTTGCCATTTACAAATGAGGTATGCTTGGTAACCAGGCCAGGGACCACTTTTTTGAAATCAGGGACCATTTTACCGAAATCTGCTAGGCTCTCTCGCTGCAGCGTTCCGCACAGCACACCCAGGCATAAAACTTTTAAGACTTATTTAAATATATCAAAGCAGCGAATAGAAAGAGAGCCTGGGACTAGGCTGGTATAAGACCTTCGCAGTTTTCATTTTATAAGCGATGAAGCAATCTGCATTACTCTCCCCCTAATTCTTTTAAGAAGTAAATATTAAGCCTCATGGGGGAGAATAAAAAACAACACCTTTCCCTCTGGGCTTTAGGCTACAACGACCATAAAGAATTGAAAGTTTCCAAATGTCTTTTGTTTTGCCTTGGGGCTCAGGGTCTGCGTGCGCCATTGATTGTGTTTATGTTGAAGCTTATGTCGCAAGGTTCACCGCGTCTTTCTCATAGCTTATCTTACAGGGGTGTATAAAAAAAACTGAACCCTTTCAAATTCAAATTAGCTATAACGTATTGTACAGGGTGTCCCAAAAAACCCGAAAACCATTGAAATCACTTATTGTTAAAATTGAATGCCCTACCAAAAAGCTGAACGTAATGATGCGTAAAATATTGACAAGGTGCATGTATTAAAATTTAGTTAAGAACATCTCCTTGTAAAGTGCGCGATTTTTTGCTCTTGGGAATTTAAAGCAGCTTCTTAAATAGTTTCTTTATGCATAAAATTTACTTATGTCAATCATTTATGCACTCGTGGGAACCAACAGAGTGCTTATAGGCATTCAAATTTAACAATTAAATTGTTATTGGTGATTTCAATTGTTTTCGGGTTTTTTGGGACACCCTGTAGAGACTGGTTCATAGAAATTAGTAATTTTGAGTAATGCAATCGTGTATCTTCATCCATCCGCATGGGCGTACCGGAAGGAAAAAATTAGGGGGGGGGGGCGGAAAGAAATTTGCCCGACTTTTTCGGATTGTGCCCGACCAGTGCCGAAAATTTTTTTTCCGGAACAAATTAATTTTGGCGACCTCCCCCCCCAAAAAAAATTTCGGTCAGTGTACCATTTTAGGGGTCCAAAAATTTTTCGGACATACCAAAATTTTTCGGAACATCATACAAATTTTCCAGACATCACAAAATTGACAGAATTTCCCACAAAATTGACAGAATTTGTCCCATTTATTTTTATAATAAGCCAATATTGCCCGACTGTGGAGCGAATATTGCCCGACTGGCTTTGTTTGCCCAACAAACTGGGGGGGCTGACATATTCCCGTGGTTTTGTTTCGGGTTTTGGTACATGCCACTTACGTTGGCATGCACGTGGGGCTTGACGGCTTGTTTGCGCAACAAAACAATGAAGAAAACTCCCAACGGAAATAAGCCTATCCCGATTGATATTCTCATCCATTAAAGAACGAATAATATAATCTACAGAGGAAAGGATATATACAGGGTGAGTAAAAAACTGATACCTTCGCGGCTAATTTGAATAACAAAGGTGTCAGTTTTTTTTACTCACCCTGTACTTCAATCAAAGCGACTATTGCTTGGGGGACAACAAGAGACCCAAGTAAGACATGTAATTTAGCATGCATTGGCAAAATACTTATTTAAGTTGATTTAGAATTTAGTCTAGTAATGTAGTTGATATTTTATTTTTTTAATGTGATTCGCTGTTTCCCCTGTAATTCCAACTCGTTGAACACACATATTGAACATTTATATCGAATAAAGAAAATGATCATGAACCATGGCCATGTGAATTACACATGAGATTCAACATGACATTCGATATGGTGTGAACTCACTCATTTCAATCACTCAGAAGTCAAAATGAAAAATATAGCCACTTCTTCTCTTCTAAATGAATTAGAAAAAAAGAAAACATACAGTTCGTATTAGCTAACTAGTACCTTCATGGTTTTCTGCACACAAACCAAAAAACTTATCTCAAAGCAGTCCAAAACGATATTTTCCTAATAGCTAACCACACAAAAAATATTAAATACAATTTGCCAAAAATTTTAAACTATTAATTTCTCAGCTGCTATTCTATAGGATTTTTAAAACTATCATATACTGTACACATTTATCTCCTCTTTCCACTGTTTATTTAATCATATGTGGGTCAGGCCTGCAACCAATCGAAATTCGGCCGCAATCTGTACGGTATTAGCTGTAGGCGAATATACTATCTCTATATAGCGCGCGCTGGCAAGAATTGCATGTTAAACTACAAATTTCTCTGCTACTATTCTATAGGATTTTTTAAAACTTTCATATGTTGTACAAATTTATATCCTCTATCCACTGATTATTTAATCTTAGGTGGTTCAGGTCTACAAACTCTGACCGAAATTTGGCCGGAAAGCAGATAGCCCGCGTGCAGGTCCAAGGGAAGAATAGTGGGCCTGCAAGCAAGGCCAGGTATTTTGTAAAATGCCCCCTTTCACAACACGCCCCATTCGCGCGTCATGGCAGCAACCCAAATAGTAACAAACAAACTCGCATTAAAATGTTGCGGGGTTTTCTCTGCTTTAATATTCAAAATAGAAACAATGTGTAAATGGCTGTGTTATAACCCCAAAAAAGCAAGCAACGCAGTCAGTAATTGACAAATTTGCAAGTGCTCATTTTCAACTAAAATCGGAACAGGCAAATTAGGACGAATTTCAACAGAAAACCAGCCTCAAACTTCAAATCGTGAGGGAAGTCGTGCGACCAATTAGCATTAATGTGTGCTTCGTTGTCGCCATTGTTATAAATAAATTGTCTCACTTATCAGATCGTGTGTGCAATTCTTGTTGGCGGCGGAAAGTACGAAATTTATTTCAGTTATTTCATTTGGTAAAGAACTCGACAAAAGAAGAGCGTTCAGAGTCCAGATCATTTCGTTTCAAACGGCGAAGCCTTGCAAATCGCAAAGTGTTTTGAATAGGCTTACATGCAACTGCCTCTAAATTTTCACCGCGAAAAGCGCTGTTTTCTTCAGTGCAAGAACAGAGTCAACATCAACCAAAAGATAATTTTCTTGAAGAACATATAACGTATCAAGTCTGTTTGAAATTAATCAAACTCAAGTAAAGGTTAATACTATAGTTTACCCCAGTTGTAATGTTGCTATTCCAACACTTCACGACAAGCAATCCCCATTCGCATAACGGCAAAAACATCTCTTCCTTCAAGTAAACAATAAACAGTCTGTTCGTGTTCCATTTTTAATCGAAAAAAGTGATCAATTTTCGAATTTTAAGCTTATCGAGAGCCTTTGTGATGAATCACTGATCTAATTATAAAATCCAACAGCAAACAGCCAATCAGAATGCCGCGTTCGTGGGCGAACGCGGAAAGTACAAAATACCGGGCCTTGCTTGCAGGCCCACTATTCTTCCCTTGGGCCTGCACACGGGCTAGAAAGCAGACGGTATTAGCTATGGCGTCATGTTACCGCCAATATTCATGTACCTCGTCGTGTCGACATTGTAGTCCATGTGTTATAATAATAATAATAATAATAATAATAATAATAATAATAATAATAATAATAATAATAATAATAATAATAATAATAATAATAATAATAATAATAATAATAATAATAATAATATGGGCAAAGAATGTGTGAGATACCATAGTCGATTGGCAGAGTTGGTAGCCATAAAGAAAGGAGAAGATTATGCGACAACTATGAGTTGGATAAGAGCCAGAACCTCATTTGCTTTATTGAGATCGGCACTTACCTGCTTGAGGGGTTCAAGGGCAAGGAAAATCATGTATGATATTAGGAACATTGATTTTAACATTGAGAACGCCGAGAGTGCTATCTCTCAAACAATTTAGATTGTACAATATACAAAGTTTAATTGTTTAGTTATTTAGTGGAATATGTTAGTTTAGTTATTTAGCTACTTAGCGGTAAATATTTTAATTATGTAGCGGTATATGTTCCAGAGTTTGTTTTTAAAATTTAACTGTACATATCAACAAACATTTAGACACTTTTTTAATTATACCCAAAGAACAGATTATTTAATATAGTCATTGATAACAAAAGAATTATTGTATATAATGAAATGATGAATAAAGTTGTATTATTATTATTATTATTATTATTATTATTATTATTATTATTATTATTATTATTATTATTATTATTATTATTATCAGCATTGAGCAGAGCAGCATTGTTTATACGCGCTCTGTACATGTTGTTCGTTTTATCGCTATTTTCTTACTTGAACCACAGTTTATTAATAAAAATATTATAACTATTGGATTTACTCGGATATAAATCATGATTCGTTCAAGCCTTGTTGCTATGTTGGCAATTTGCGCAGATTGCTCGTTCTGTGGCAAAGACTTCGTTACGCTGGGCCGTCATTCATGGCGTTGTAAAGAAAAAATAAATCAAGATCGTCCTGCTAACACAGTCAATCAAAATATGCCGGTTATGCATTCTCCTGTCAGAATCTCAAACACCAACGACGTTAAGTGTTATTGTGGTAAATCATGTAAAGGTACGCGGGAGCTTAAAATGCACCAACGTAGTTGTCGTGTAATACATGGTTTAAATGATGAATTGCTTACAGACCTTGAACAGCAATCTACTGAGAACTCGACTACGAATACTTCTACTCATTCTACATTTGAGGAAATTGATGTAATGGAAAATATTGCGAGCGATCAGAATTTTCCAGTGTTGAAGAAAGGGGTAAAGCTTCCCAAAAGCGACGCAGAATGGTCAACGGCTGACAGCTATTTCAAATTTGAATTGCGACTAAATGCGCCAATCAGAATTGAAGATCTAAGCTCAAGCATTACGCTAATGAATGATATTGTCTACAACTATTTCGCTGATAACTTCGGTTATGTTGAGAAGATGCCGGATAAAGAGCTAGTGAATAAGTATAAAGATCAAACAGTAAAAGCCTTAAAGAAATGTCTAAAACAACTAAAGCTATCGAACGCTGATCCTCACGAAATCAAATATGTAGCTCGCACATTGCGTGATAAGTTGCGTAATGCTTGTCAAATCAATACAACTCAAACCCAAAACAAAACGTTCAATCACGACAATTACATTAGTAGAAATTTCTGGGGTTACGTTAAGAACGTCCTGAATAAGAATACTTGCCTACTTCCATGCTTTACAATGTCAGAATGCCTAAACTATTTCAAGAAAACTCTATGTTCAATTAACCCAAACAAACTGTTTTGTATTCCAAGCTGGATTCCGAAGTTATCCGATCCTATCGTAAACTTTGACCTTCAACCCCCAACATATCGCCAAGTTACAAACATTATTCGCAGAATGAAAGCTTCTGGATCGCCTTGTCCTCTAGATCAACTTTCAATCATTTGCTTCAAACGTTGTCCATTCTTGCGCACTTATCTAACCGAAGTGATTCGTAGCGTCTGGTCTTCGAAATCTGTACCAGCTGAATGGAAAAAAGCGTGTTCTATTCTTATCCACAAAAAAGGCAATACAAGTGACCCCTCCAATTTCCGCCCAATTACTCTAGAAACTATACCACTAAAAGTGTTTACCTCTTGTCTCCGCAATGCTATGTTCTCGTTCCTAACTGCTAATAACTTTATTGAACATCAGATTCAAAAAGGTTTTACTCCCAATCTGTCTGGCACTCTGGAACACACTGCTCAAATGACAAATATTATCAACCAAGCGAGAATAAAGCAGCGCTCTGTTGTCATCACCCTTCTCGATCTCAAGAATGCTTTTGGTGAAGTGCATCATAATCTAATTCAATCTGTCCTCGACTATCATCACATTCCCAAAGACGTTAGTGAAATAATAAAGAGCTTGTATACGGACTTCAATACTGCATTTATAACATCAGAATTCTCCACCCCATTTATAACTGTCGGTCGTGGAGTTCTTCAAGGAGACTGTCTTAGTCCTCTGATTTTTAATATGTGCATCAATACCTTTATTCAACATATAAAAACTGACAAATACCGGCAATTTGGTTTCATTACAAATCTTTTAAACCCAGTCCATTGGTTCCAGTTCGCTGATGATGCTGCGGTAATAAGCGGTCAAGATTCAGAAAATCAACATCTTTTAAATCGATTCTCGATCTGGTGCCAGTGGTCTAACATGATTGTCAGGGTTGATAAGTGTTCAACATTTGGGATCAGGAAAAGTCTCACAAAATCTATCCAATATTTACCTAAACTTCTGATTAACAATGAATTGATACCTGCCACTAAAATTGGAGAGTCGTTTCGATACTTGGGGAAATATTTTGACTTCAGTATGTCCGAAAAAGAACACAAACAAGAGCTAATCACTCTCATGGACGACATTATGTCTGAAATTGATCTCAAACCTTTGCACCCAAAAAATAAACTTTTGCTTTATAGTCGTTACCTCCTTTCCAAACTTTCCTGGCATTTCACTGTAACCACCTTATCAAAAACCTGGGTCTCTGAAAATATGGATTCTGTGGTGAACAAGTACGTACGTAAATGGCTTGAAATACCTATATCAGGAACTCTATCTAACGTCTACCTTACCAGTAACAAGTTTGGTCTAAATATCTATCCGCCGTCAATTAAGTTTGTTCAGTGCCAAACAGTTGCTCGTAACGCCTTAAAGACCTCTCCAAATCATTCCATAAAAGACCTCTGGAAAATAACATCTGAAAGCAAAAACATTCAGTACGACGTCTACACCTCGACAAAGGAAGTCCTTAAAACTTTTACCTCCGGACAAGAAGACAAACTGCAGAATCATCTGATTTTGCAAGGCTCCTTCTTCTCAAATGTCATTAAGTTTTCACTGTCGAAATTAAACGGTATATGGTCTAAATCCCAATCAAACCTCCCAAAGAACATCTATAACTTCACCATTCGTTACATCAATAACTCACTTCCAACTCGTAAAAACCTTACTAAATGGGGAATATTGTCCAACTCTGATTGCTCCTTCTGCTTAAACCCTGAAACCCTTTTACACGTAGTTGCTGGATGTCAAACGTACCTCCCACGATTTACATGGAGACATGATTCTGTTCTGAACTTCATAGCACAAACGCTACAACCTGTAAACAACTCCAATCTTTTCGTCGATCTTCCTGGTTATAAAAGCCCATCAATTGTAACTGGTGACACATTCCGCCCAGACCTACTTCTATCTATCAACTCGGATTGTCTCTTATATATCCTTGAACTTTCTGTTGGCTATGAGTCTAATCTACAAACAAATGTTGATCGGAAAAGAAGAAGATACGAAGATCTCATTACACAGCAAAAGAAACAATTTAAGTCCGTAAAATTTGTAAATTTGTCAATTAGTTCTTTAGGCGTTTTCTCAAAAGAATGTCATTCCTTTTTAGATATGTTAACTGATCTAGGTCTTGATAAAAGACACCAATATTTCGCTATCAGGAAAATTATGTCTATCGCGATTAGGACAACATATTATATATTTTGTTGCAGAGATAAGGACTGGTTAAACCCGGAATTACTGAACATTTAAGGATACTCATTATTAATATATAAATATTAAGTAGGTTCAAGTAGTCAATTATAAATTACCTAAATTAGTGAGATTTATAATTGTATATATACGTATATAATTTTAATAAAGTTTCCATTATTATTATTATTATTATTATTATTATTATTATTATTATTATTATTATTATTTTTATTATTATTGATTTTATACAAATGTTGGAACATTTGAACTCAGATAAGGCCTGTGTTAAATATACCATAAGGAAAATCATTAACATTGCAATAAAAACGACATATTACGTTTTCTGTTGTAGAAACAAGGATTGATCGAATCCAGATTTAATATACTTCTAGTTAGTCTGTGACTTTTTGTAGTAATGTATAGTGTATCAAGTAGCCAATTGTAAATTACCTTTAACAGTGAGATTTTCAATTGTAAGTGCATCAAAAATTCAAAAAAGTTTTCATTATTATTATTATTATAATTATTATTTTTGCACTACTGTTTGTGATTAACTGAAATCAACCAATCACAGTTGATATTAGGCTATTATGCATGTTTAAAACTACGCACGTTTTGTATTCTCAACTTTATTACTCAACTTTGTATTCTCAACTTTATTACTTCATGTAATATTAATATCTTATTTCTTAATAAATAAATGAGCACTTTTTTTCGACATCTAATTTTACTACATTATACGTAAACCGTTCAATAGCTGAAGTTAATTAAAGTGGCTCAATAGTGTCTTTTTTAACTCAAATGTTTGAATAAAATCCGTAGTTTTGATAGCATCTACTTAAGTTGTTTAATTTGTTCACTTTTTCCAAGCTGCAGACATTTTTACTTCGTAATTAAGGGGAAGCTGCTGAGATATTAGTACATTTTGATCATCCATATTTTAGTAACTATAGGATTGTCTACAGCTGAATAATTCTACTATTAAAACCATTTGCAGGAACATGCGAACATAGCCAAGACATCTAGCTGGAAACTTGGTCTAAGTTTTTTAATTTAAATCTTAAATCTGCAGTTATATCTACACTGGCAGAAAACGTTGAGTATAAACTTCGAAAGCCAAAATATATATTTTCCTCCATTGTTTGAAAACTATATTGCTTACCAGGACATGTCAGTCCTTCAAATCCTGGCTTACATGCGTATTCACATCTTCCTATTAGGTCAGTACAAATTGCATTTTCTGGGCATGCGCCAGATTGAAGGCACTCGTTGATATCTAAAAACGTACAATATAAACTAAGATCAAAGCCTGATATAAATCTATTTCCCGGGTTATGCAAGTGTTCAAGCAGTACAACAATCATGTGATACTGAAAATAACACATGGAGAATATTTACTTTAAATTTTGAATTAGAAATAGTTACCAAGCAACAATTGAGAAGGATGTTGATGATGATGAGCAATTTGGAGCTGTTACTCAACAACAAAAAATTATAGTACATGCGCATCGAAAAACGTTCTTATTAGTAAATATAAACAGGTGGGGCGTAGCCAGATTTTTTTTGTCAGTGAAGGAGCAAAAATCTAGGTGGGGCCAAGCTTCACTTACTTCTCTAGAATGAATTTTTTAATGGCGGACGGGCAAAATTTTGTCGAGGGGGACAACATTCTAGCTACACTTCTCTCAATATTAAATTATATTGACTACTTTTCAAGCTCATTACCATTATTCTATTAAAAATTTAATAAAAAGTTTATTACTATTATTCTAAAATATTAAAACCGTCCAAATGTTTCTCCGGTTAATTAAGCCATCTTCAGTAGACTAACTACGAGTTTAAGAATTTAAATAAAAAAACATTTGCAATAGTAGGGCTAGGAACCGTCTAGAAACCATAAGGCTTTTGTTCAAGGTCCTCAGTTACAATTTAAATAATATATTAAAAGTTAATACCAGTTCAATTGTTTTCAAAGGAATTACAGTGATATATTTACAACAAGGAAAGCGCGTAAAGATATATTAGATTATAACAACTATTTGGCTTTTCACCTTGTGCTAAGAATTCTACTTTTTTAAATTTGACAGAAGAAAATATATTTGAAGCACAATACTAAAAAATAGCCTCCTCCGCAGGCAACTCTGTTATTTCTGTCACATCAGTATCACAATTCACAAAGCTCAGTGATCCAGTACGGTTCCCCTGTGTAGTGTATGGGCGGGCGGGTTACGCGGGCGGGTTTCAGGGAAAAGAAAAGGAGGAGTTGCCTGCCATATATCGAATGGTAGTGACGTGCCGATGTAGATTGGATGGATGCGCCAATGTACCCGGGTACCCTAGGGAAGGTTTTGCACATAATATAATTGCATTCTACATGCTTATTGTAAATATGGCGTCGAAAGCATGTGGGCAAATTGACGATAAGCAGCGGAGATATATAAGTAAAATACCAATTTTAAGTAAAAACTACAAGGACAGTTTAAGAAATGTAAAACATAAGCGTCTAGATATCGAAAGAAGAGAAGCAGAATTGAGTTTGATGCGAAAAGAATTGTTGGAAATGTCAGAAGGAAGGCCATCGCCAACGGTATATTTAACAGTTGATCATGGAGATGATAATGGTCAATCTGTAACAACAGAATTATTAAAACCTGCGCCAGCGAGTACCACATTAATACCGTCAAAAAGTGGTGTTGAACCACTTAGAAGCGTTATTATCACTCCAAATGGAACGAAACGGAGAGGTAAGGCTATTTAAATTAATTCAATATTTATGTATTGAAGAATGTAATTGTCAATTGTGTATAAAACAGTCAAAATACAAGAAATTTAATCCACCTATTCTGTTGTTATTTTTTTTAATTTGTTCTGTGTTGTTCTGTATTAGTATGGAAGTGGAAAGATTCTTGTATTTTGACTGTAAATGTTTTTCTAGTTAATCGGATTCATCGTAAGTTCAGTTTGGATTTGGAGAAAATTCTTCAGACCTGTGTGACAGTTGCAGAGGGAAAAGAGCTGAAAGTGTGTGATCTGTTTGACAAGCTTGAGGAAGTCTCACCAGGGGTGAAGAGAATCGAACGTGAGAAAGTCCTACGCACGTTTGGTAAAATATTTCGTACTAAGCTCCAGCATAAAGGACAACAACGAGAGTATGTTATTAGCTGAATTCATATTAGAAAACGGATTTACTCGCCTCAGACGAGAAACTCGTCTTGATATGAATTCGGTTACTGTAATGACAGGTTTTCCATCTCAACTCTTCCGTCTAACTTTCCTGTTTGAACGACGGGAAAGTTAGACGAGTTTCTCGTCTTAGACGGAAATTTAAATTAGATGAATAAATCAAGACGTCTTTCTGCTCGTAACATCCAAAAGAGACAGGGATGGAGGGTCTCTTATTTTTTCGGGTTTATCCGTCTGATAGTTTTCGTTTCATACTTATACCAGACGGAAATCCGTCACACGAGTTTCCCGTCTTAGATGGAAACCTGTTTTCTAATATGAATTCAGCTATTATATAAAGTTTTGAATAATTCTATTATTACAGATACACTTTATTATTAGTAATATAACTAAATTTAAACACTTGAATGGTTTAATGCATTTCCATGATAATTAATAATTAAAGATTTGTTTTGTTTTTTGTTTTTTTATTTTCCAGAGGATACTACAGTGGTCTTACACTTATTTCTACTGCTAGCCCGGCTGATAGTGGATTCGATAATGCTAGTAACAACAAAGGTGAAAGGCATTGTTGCAAAATTGCATGGTGATATATGATGTATTTCAAATATTTACAGTGTAGAGCATAGAAGTTAGTACGATTTTATAAATGCACATGTATATGATTCACCCCCTACTATATTTACTACATGTTGGATTGGAATTAAAAATGTTATAATTTATATTTTTAGACCAGCCTGAAAAAATTGTGTCGTCCCCTCAACACAAAATGAGAAAAGGTATTATGTATGCTAAATATGTACAGGGAACGGTATAGGGGGCAATACTATGTTTTTCAGTTGGTCACAATTTTTACACATTTGTCACAACATGTATAATGTAGAACTTACATAGTAGATTCTGTTCATTTATTTATTTATTTATTTATTACACTTTGCCACTTACAACAAACAAGTGGCAGGGTCACCACAACAGTATACACCAATTACTGTGTGCCATTTAACCCAATAAGCGCCAGCGCTAGCCTCTCCCCTTGACGAGTAAAATCGTCTGGCATTAGACAGAGTAAAATACTAAAGTAGAGTGCATCAGGGTGCAAGCCACTCAATGGGTTAAAAATTGATAAATTTTAAGAATACAACAGTATAGGGGCCTTGGTGGCCAAGTATTAGGGGCCTTGGTGGCCAAGTATTAGGGGCCTCGGTGGCCAAGTGGTAGCGCACTTGCCTTTCACCTCTAAGGTCGCAGGTTCAAATCTCAATGAGAATTTCTCAATGTGACTCGAACCCAGTCCTCATGTGAAAAGAGAAAAAAGTCAACGCTCTGCCGAAAGTTGTGGGTTTTCTCCAGGTACTCCGGTTTCCTCCCACAGGGAAAGTTGACAGGGTGGGTTAGGCACATATTTCGGTGTAGGACTTCAAATCTTCAATTGGGACTAATGGTTCTGTGTCCTTCACCTGTCATTGAAAATGGCAACTTCATTAAATTCAAATTCATATCACAATACAAAACTACATTGCACAGTACAATATTGAATATAATGCAATGCAACACAATGCAACACAACGCAATGCAATGCAATGCAATACATAGCAAGAACAATATTCAACTTCCATTGCCACTACCGCCACCAACAATATTATAGTTTACTGAGCTAACCAATCATGCACACCAGGTCAGCGAGAGGTAGCGGTAAGTGGTGGCAAAATCCAAATCCCAAACTCGCTAAAACAACAAGAGATTGGACTAGCCAGACTTCAAGCCTTGTTGCATTTTAGGCAGATATATTTCCATGTTGTGGATTATCATGATCATAGATTATATTTAATTAAAGCAGTACGGTAATAATTTAGTAATAAAGATATAAATTTGACTAAGCTTAAAGATTAATGTATCAGTTTGTCAAGCACAGTGTTCTATATCTTGGTTGATCTGTTGATGAACGAGCGTTGAAATGGCACCGTTTTGCATTTTGTCTCACAGAGCAGGATGCTTTCTGGATTGCTTGTGGCTCTTGTCCTTCCCGTGTTCCTAAAGTTCCTTTCTGGAATACTGAATGTCATTGCTAACATGCACCAAACCATTCATCATCTTGAATGGTTTGGTGCATGCTAACGATGACATTATTTCAGAAAGGAACGTTGGGAACATGAGAAGAACAAGAGCCACAAACAACCCAGAAAGCAATAATCGCAGCAAACCTTTTGAATCCCAAAATTTGTTTCAGCAGAAGCTGATTACTATGCAGAAGCTCAGCCATATTGCAGAAGCCACCTAGACTTTGATAAAGGTACAGCAGTTTCTTATTTTTATTTGTTGGGGTTAGGGTTCGAATTGTTATTGTATATGGCTATTGTTAGTGTAAACTATATAAAAGTATACAAGTTAGGATAAAAATTTAAAAATGCATGTTGTTTTACTTGCCAGTTACGGGCAGTCAGGCAGTGTTTGTTTTACACCATTCAACTTATGTGGTAATACATTAACTTTATATTTATAATTCCATTGACAATATTTTCCATATTAAATGCAGTTTCTAACCAAGATGACTGTGGGATAGTGTTGCAAATGGATGAATTGAATTTGTCAAGTTCAGGTACATGTACAAGTATGTTATTTAAATTTAGCAGCAATGCCAATGAAAATACTTGTTATTTTTATATGGTTACATATAGTAAATTAAATGCACACAGCAGAGGATGTTTTTGCCCAGCTTACAAACCTTTTTAAAAGTATTTGTTATAGACCTTTTTTATAATGAAATCAAATGCAGAATACTGGATGTTACATGATATTCGATTGGCCGAACAATAATGAAAGTGTTTTCTTCAAACCAGATCTGCCATCCCAGTTTGCTGAACTGAGGGAAGAATTATCTATTGCCCATCAGAAAATAGAAACCTTGACAAAAGAAGCAGAAACTTCGGAACTCGATCGACAGGCGCTTCGTACACAACTTACTAAATTGTATGAATATATAAATAAGTATGAAACTGCTGCTACCAAAACAATTAATATGCAAGATGAAGTAATTGAGATATTCAAGGACATTGTTGAAACTGGAAAGATGCTAGGTGGTTTGCTATCTATATCTGAAAGGGATATAATTAGAGAAGAAGTTGAGAAAACGAAGAAGATGTTCAATCTGGGCCTGAGAGAAAAGAACGTAACTGATCTCAAGAGTAAATTTGATTCATTGTTGTTTACAAAACTTGTTGAAAACCTACACAGGGAATGTCCTACCATTACAAACATTTTAGAGCAACTAGTACTCTCCTTTAATGCCTCGAGGAATACAAAAAAAACAGTTGATATGAAAATGAAGGCATCAGTTCACCTGCTGGCATCTCTGATGGATGTAAGAGACCAAAGAGCAGGGAATGATATCCCGGTGTTGTTTGGCTTCCTCTGTCTTTGTTATGGAGCTGGACCATCGGCAATTGCAGTGTTTCAGCATTTAGGGCTGTCAGAATCATTTCAAGTTTTGTGAGTACTTATATACTGTTTCATTAACCTACTGTCCATTCACTGTGTTCATTCCCATTTCATTGCAATCTTTTGTCAGTTTTGTGGTTATGTTTACTCTGCTATATTGACCCTAACTGATTGTAATTTGTAAACAGGCCTGCTGTCCTCGCAAATTGGACAAAGCGTTTTTACACTGTACTTAAAGTATACCATAATTAGCAGCAAATTGCTCACTAATTTTGAGAACTGTTGTAATTCGGCATACAAACTTAACCCTTTATGTGGCAATGCACCCCGAATCGATGCACCCTACCTCTAACACCAGACGATTTTTCTTGTCAAGTGGAGAGTGGTGCCACTCAATGGGTTAACCAAACTGCTCGTGCATCCTATTATCCATTTACAGTCTATTTCACGAAACTTTGACCACAAATGTTCCGAACTTCGTTCCGAAGTTCGTTGAGAAGTTCGGAAGTTCATATTGGAATTCACAAGCCAATTTGTAAACAAAGTCCCTGATTGGTCCGCGAAGTAAAAGAAGCCAATCAAATGCATAGTTTACAAACTGGTTTGTGAATCTCATTTTCAACTTCGCAACGAAGTTCGGAACATATGTGGTCAAAGTTTCGTGAAATCGACTGTAAGTGGCAATGCGCTCTACTTTAGTATTTTACTCTGTCGAACGCCAGACGATTTTACTTGTCATGTGGAGAGTGCTGCCACTCGAGTGGTTATAACCAACGCGTCAAGACATTTAGAATTTTAAGTTTTAGAATTTTACATTTAGTTTTTATTAACCAGGACTGGCATTCTAAAGAAACAGCTCGAGAGTTATAAAGACATAATTGCCAGTCGTGTGTCATGTGATAATCCTGTTATCACCTACCAAGATAACATGCAACTGAAACGAACTTCTATGAGACATTTGCGACTCTCTAAATTACAAAAAGAAAAGCTGAAGCAGGGAAAGATGTGGGATTTTACTGTCAGAGGTTGGCGAGTAGCTACCACATGTGACATTGAAAATCTGTTTGAAGGTGAACAAACTGCTGTCCTTCCACAGAGAGAAGTACGAAAACTACAATATGAGGACACCAAAATAGGTGAAGCTTATTTCAGTGCAATAGCTTTTATAGTTTTTGCGTTACAGGAAATCAAACAGGGCATAGATCTTTTGGGACACCCGGTATATGGTAATGTAGTGTATTGTACTCTACTATATATATAGATAATTGATATAATACGCAATTATCTTATGTTTTAGAAAGCAACAAGGATCAACACAAAAAATGGCAGTCGTTCAAGAAGAGAAATGCTTTACGCAAACTTTCTTTTGGTTTGAATTCGGTGCGCCTGTCAAAAGAGGAACTAACCGAAGCATCAAGCGATGTTCTACAATCGCAAGAGGCTGAGACCAGACCGCCCTTGTACGTCATTGATATACCACCTGTAGAAGAAGATTTTCCCCATCTATCTGGAGATAAAACAAATGTATATCCGTTGCCAATATCTCACGAGAATCAATGCAAGATTGTTGGAGTGGCCAGCAATTTGGATCTTTTCGCAAACGAGTTTGGATTCAAAATAAATAAAGCGAAGAAATATTTACCACTTAAACAAAATGGTAAAGAGTTTGATTTAGATCGTGCTTACGAAAGATATGCTTTCATTAAGTCACTGGAACAGCATAAGTTACAGCAATCGCGGTATGAACAAATTCTAAGACATCCTCGCGATATTGACAGTGAACAGCAAATGTTTGATATATCTTCTGGTGAAGACAACGAGAATATCACAGACGACGAACAGGACGATGACTAATAACAGTATGCATCAACCATAAAGCTGGAGTAATACGATCAACAAAATTGCTGCAACTTGCAACAAAATCTGATTTCAACGCATGTTAAGTAGAAATGTTGACACATACTGCCTCGTGATTATGTATGTGTGAACATTTCAATTAACATGCGTTGAAATCAGATTTTGTTGCAAGTTGCAGCAATTTTGTTGCTCGTATTACTCTACCTCGTGTATGAGAGATGCTTGTGTACATTTACAATTATAACTGAACAAAATTTTCCTTTGCATTTGCGTAATTTATCATACATGTAATCTTATTCCATTCAAAGTTTCTTTAACGACTATAGCCGTAATGGCCTCTGCCTAATCTAGTGTGTGATATATATTGAAAAAATTATAAATAATTATGTAAATATTTTCTCTGAAATGTTGGTTTTCTATGCTTAGCATGTGATTTATAACTAAATCCACCATTAAAACAGTGTTTTGAAAACCTAGTTTTTTTACAAAATGTGTTCTCAAAATGTATTCTCATGCCATTTCGGGGATCATTTCCGGGAGCCCCCCCCCCATATTTCATAAAGTGTCCGCCACTGTTTATAAACTTACAGATTTGCCTGCGGAGTTGTCTAGCCAATTATGTGAAGTGCCTAAATAAGTGGAATTCTCATATCCTCCTCCGCAGGCAACTCTGTTATTTCTGTAACATCAGTATCACAAAGCTCAGTGATCAGTATGGGTTCCCTGTGTAACGGGCGGGCGGGTCATACACGTGCGACCATTACGATGCATTTAGAAGTTTGACACCTGAAACAGTTGTTATAATGACTGACTTTGCTACTTGTACCTGGGATGATTTACGCGAAAAGATCGGTTTAGAAGGAGCCAATGTGGAATTAGATAGAAGAATAAGCGGCATATTTAATACATTACGTGATATAACGTCTGTGTCGTCGAAGAACATCCTGACACACAAAGTTCGTGAACTGAAGTACTCCTGGTTTCCCGCCATAGACCAGTACGAAAGAACGATCTTACATCATGCCGCTTTAAACGGCAACACTCGGCTAGTATGTGCTCTAGTGGATTCCGGAGCGAGAATTAATGCTAAGGATGGCATTGGACAAAGTCCTCTAACCCTCGCTTTACACATGGGTCACTCCAACACAGCCAAGCTTTTGATTGAATATGGGGCGTCTGTCAATAACATCTTTTTCGAAAACACGGTACCTCCCATTGAAATTGCGCAAGTTAAAGAAAACGCAGCACTAATCGATCAAATAGAATCTAAGATCAAGGAAGAACAAACAATTATCGAAAAAGTAGGTACATATTTTGCAAAAAATACATGTATTCAACATGATGATTCCGCAATTCCAATGAATGAAGAAGCAAAAAATGTGCATGCAAGACAATTAAACATTAACGTGGGTGATCAGAAAAACACTGTCACAATTCAAGGCTGTGCTAATCGATGCCCAGACGTATATGGTTGTCACACACCTGGTGGGGGTGACTTTCATGCCAGAGGTTATGTTAACGAGTCTATTGCTAGGATTGCAGGACAAGGTGGATTCTGGCATGTCACTGAACATATAATGAAGCGCCCTACTGTAAACCCAGCATCGTTTAAAAACAAATTTAAACTGAATAACTATAACAATAACGAGGAGGCTTTGCTGGATTTTGATGATGGTATGTCTATTGCGATGGTAAAGACATTTGAAGAATCCACATTTTTCCCTTCTGCTGATGAACTTGGCAACTGTTTCAAAAGAACTGATTCACACAACGAAATCCTACTGAAGAAATTTGAAGCGTGGCTTTCATACAATTGTGAAAATGATGAACAATTCCAGTATCATTCCCAGATAACAAATGACCTCATGCCCATAACAAGATGGTATAAACAATCCATAAGGAATGGGAATGGTGTTGCACTTGAAGGAGTATGGATGCTTTGCCCAGCTCTTTTTACTGCAGTTGGGAAAACCAATTACAGAGATGAATCATTTACTCAGGTGGTCAATAGTATTGCCAAATGGCCTTTGGCTTACAGAAAGTTATATCAACAGAACCGCACAATAAATTTGGATGGAAAGAAAGGCAGGAATTTGGCAGGTGATGAATGGGTGGAGGAATTCCTTGTCAGACCTATCAAGCAGTATGCATCAGCACAATCATCATTTGCAATGGTAGAGCTGATGTCATGTAGCACAAACCTGCTTGAGATGAACAGAGCAATGTACAAGAGCAGGGATGCTTTTGATATCCATAACACTAAGAAACACAAAAAGCCTAGTTCAATTTATGATCAACTTAAAGTAGCCCAATTTGCCCTTAAAGAAGAATGGTTTGAAGAAAAAGGAAGGGAGACAGTGAAAAAATACCCATGGGCTGATAAAAAGTTAAAGCCTGGTGAACTGGTTCCACCTAGATACATAAGCAGCTATCAGAAAGGACAGGAAAAGGCAGAGATTGAATTTCCTGGCTTTCTTCACAGGAAATATCCAAATGACATGCTTTAGCTTGTAAATTAAGGCTTTTATTAAGCAGTTTAAAACACAGTTTATATTTAACAGTTGATTATTGATGATGTCAAAAAATTAATGAGTTTATAATTGAAGTGAATATTTAATAGATTACTAAAGTTAGTATTTCAGTCGCTTACTCTAGGTACTATCCAAAATGTTCTTAATCCTTTTGTTCGTAACCCGCCCGCCTGTACACTTCACATCGAACCCATACTGATGTTACTGAGTTGCCTGTGCAGGAGACTAATGTAATGAATATAATAGCTTCATCCCCAGGCAACTCTGTACATAATAATGACTCAGTATGGGCACATGCTTTATTATTCAGTTCTTTATACTGAGTTTATAGGGTTGCCTGCAGAGGAGGCTAGCTTGAATATAAAATATATTTTACAGTCCATGCATACATTAATTAATCAAAATATTTTCTGTCAATAATCTGTTTCAAAGAAGCAAATCATGTCTTTTCATACTTATCTATCATAAAGTTGTTAGCAAGCAAGTCATGAGCCTTGCTTCCAAGAGTTATTTCAACAGAAATACTGCTGCCAGTACCTTTCTTGTGTATTCTTTCAGTTAGGATATCACCAACAATTAACAGATGTAAGAACTTTGCTAGCAAAGAAACAGGTACAAACTTCTTCCCTAAGCTTCCAAATGTGGCATATTCTTGCAAATGTGACACACATTTCTGGTTGCTACCAGCTAAATACAGCTTCAAATCATTGCATGTTAAGTTAATGTTGCTTAATTCAACAACTGCTTGCAAAACTTTTAAAGCATCTGATGTACCATCAGTGATCTGATGAGTTCCACGGTGTTTACAATTGCTGCATCCAGTAAGACATATAAAGCTATCATGCTTTTCTCCAAAATAGCTCATTATGCCTTGATGAAGGCACTGCACTGGGTTTTCAAGAAGTACAATCAAGTCATTTACACCTTTGTATTGTGCTATGACTTGTTCATCAAACAGTCGATACAGAATGTTTTTATCACTGTAATTATAAAAAAGCTTACAGTGTGATGGCAAGCCATCACGACCTGCTCTGCCACATTGTTGAAAGTATTCTTCAATGTTAGTGGGCAATTTTGCATGTAAAACATACCTCACATTAGCCTTGTCAATACCCATCCCAAATGACGAGTTTGCCACAATAACATTTACTTCACCACTCATCCACTTGGACTGACTGGATAATTTAACAGCATCAGACAATTTACCATGATACTTCACAGCATTAATTCCTCGTTTTAAAAGTTCACCATGTATCTTGCAAACATCTTTAGGGAGTACGCAGTAAACAATACCACAAGCATCTTTGTTTTGCGAAATGAAATCAGACAGTTGGTCAAGGAATTTTCCAGTTCGCTCAACTACTTCCAAATATAAATTTTCTCTATAAACAGTTCTACGAAGGACAGTAAAGTCCCCACAAATTTCTCTCAAATCATTCTCGACTTTCAAAGGAACTGTAGCAGACAAAAGTAGTTTTGGACACTTTGCCTTACACAAATTCTTACATACATCTTTATAATTCGGTCTAAAGGTATTTCCCCAACTCGATATAGTGTGTGCTTCGTCAAACACTATTCGCTCAAGTTGACCAACACCAGCAAGTCCATCAACTTTAACTCGAAGTGGTTCGCCGTCTTCTAAGCATTCAGGAGTAGCAAAAATAATCTTGAAATCTTCTATGTTATGTATCTGTTCTTTTCTCACATCATGGGGAACATCTCCAGTAAACTTGCAACTGCGAATGTTAAGATTTAGGCAGCGAACTAGGGTGTCATCAATTAAAGACTTGATAGGAGATAATACAAGAGTAGGATGGGAAGAAAGAACGGCAGGCAGTAAGTATGTGAGAGTTTTTCCTCCTCCTGTTCCAACAACTGTAAGAACATTCTTTTCAGCCATAGTGGAAATAATCGTTTCCTTTTGAAGAGGTCTAAACGAAGGAAACCCAAAATAGTTTCGAAGCGTTGTATCGATTAATGAACCGTTTGAAAAGTCAAGTCTCTCAGACGCGTTCGTAAAAGTATAAACAACAGGATCGTCGGTCGTAGACACCGTATTAACTTCATTCTCGGAGACTTTGACATTTTTTTCCAGGAGCTCAACAGCAACAGGGTCTGCATTAATAGCTCTATATTTAAATTCGTCTCCATTTGGCGAGATAACAGTAATAACTACACCACGACCATCGATATCGAGCTGTCCACCTTCTCTTACATGTAAGGTAAATGCCATTTTAACTGCTGCTTCAAAGCTTGAACTTGCTTTTACTTCAATTTCTTTTTCACCACTTAGAACTCTAAAGTATTCGAATTCATCTTCAAGTGAGGGGAGTCCTTGTATTTCATCGAAGGTTAAATTGCAGACAGCCATTTTGAATGTTTGTCATTCTGTACCTTCCCACTCCCCCATAACTCCATAAAATTGAAATTGTTGATGCGCAACGACGATGCGCAACACCAGATATAATTGTCGATATATGGCAGGCAACTCCACCATATTTTTCGTAACCCGCCCGCCCGCCAATACACTACACAGGGAACCCGTACTGGGACATACAGAGTTGCCTGCGGAGGAGGCTAACTAAAAAATAAGATAAATATATTTAAAAAATACAAAAATATATAAAATATTTAAGAAAATATATTTGGGACACAAAACTCAAAAATATAATCTGTGTCAAATGTTGTACAGAAGGACAATAGTTCTTTGCACGAAAAACAAACAAATTCCCCTTACGCAATAGTTTTTTTGTCTGAATTATGCACAATAATGCATAGTCACAAAAAAGTCCAAAAACAAATAAACAAAACTAACCGGTTCGCGCCGTTGTAAGAAAAATCCTGGGACCGAGGTTGAAACAAGACTCACATGAGAGGTTATTTGGCCAACCGAGGCCAGTGTGAACGCCTTAGCTGGCGTCTTGTTTTCTGTAAATTGTTATGTTTTTCTGTAGCGGTTACCAAATTATGAGCAAATATGGCGACAAAATTTAGTTTTCATTTGTATAGCCCCATCGAGTTAACGCTCTACAGAGCGTCTTGTTTAGTAAAATTATTGATTTTTTCTCAAAACATACGGCTATTTATGGATAATTTGGATAAAAATTGGTCCATTCAGCATCGCAATTAAATTATTAATGATGCTAAAGTCCATACTGTCAACACTACCCGTACCCATTTTTTCAATTGTTTAATTTTATCTAGTGTTGTTCCTGACTATTTGAAAGTGGCTCGTGTTATACCAGTATATAAAAAAGGGCAAAGCTTCGCGTTTCTAACTCTCGCCCTAACTCTTTACTATCTAGTTTTAATAAAATACTAGAAAGAATTATGTAGAGGAGGTTAATAATTTTCTTGAAAAAAAGCAAACAATATTTCATAGATAGTATGGATTCCGGTGAAATCACTCTACTAGCCAGGCACTACTGCTTATAACCAACAAAATTCAAACGGCCATAGACACTTCCCGAATTTGCTTGAGTGCACACGAAACAATAGCTTCGAATCGAGGCGGACAATGTAATCATTGTAAATAACTACATGATTACATTGTCCGCCTCGATTCCAAGCTATTGTTTCGTGTGCACTCAAGCAAATTCGGGAAGTGTCTATTGAGGATGGCATTGATTTTTTAATACAATATTGTTAACCACAATATTGTATTAAAAAAACTTGAGCATTATTGTATTAGAGGATTACCATTGAAATGGTTCTTCTCGTACTTAAAAAATAGAAAACAATTCGTGCCAATTGGCAATGTTGTATCTGATCAGAAATTTATAACATATGGTGTTCCGCAGGGCTCTGTCTTAGGACCACTTCTATTTTTGTTATATATATATATATATATATATATATATATATATATATATATATATATATATATATATATATATATATATATATAAAAACGACTTTGGTAATTTTGCTACTACTTTGATTTTCATTTATTTATTGATGATTCTAATTTGTTTTATTCTAATAGAAATCTTAAAGTTTTAGAAATAAAATTTGAATGAACAGTTACTCAAAGGTTATGAATGGCTATGTGCTAAAAAGTTAGCATTAAATGACTAAATGTTGAAAAGTCAAACTCTCTTCCGCCCAGTGCAAAAAAAAACACCAATCGTATTCTTAGTTTGAAAACAGGCGACCAGCAAATCACTGAAAGACAGAGTATTAATTATTTAGGTATTCTTATGGATTGATTTTATATTGTATTCCTTATCAAATACTGAACACAG
Organism: Paramuricea clavata; assembly: GCA_902702795.2. Taxonomy (NCBI): domain Eukaryota; kingdom Metazoa; phylum Cnidaria; class Anthozoa; order Malacalcyonacea; family Plexauridae; genus Paramuricea; species Paramuricea clavata. Next base: position 121,774 of record CACRXK020000061.1, read on the forward strand.
TACTGATATACAGGGCCGCCGTGAGCTTGGCGGGGGGCCGGGGCAAATTACTTTTTAGGTGCCCTATTTCAATTTTTTTCAGCCCCCATTTTTTAAGGACCCCTAATTCAAAATTTTCTTCCTGCCATCGACAACTTTTAGGGAAAAATTTTCCAAACGAGTACGTTGCAATTGCTTTCCAAGGACTTTATCTCAATTCTTCGTATAAAATTTCAGTACTTAACCCAAAAAACAAATATCTTGCCCCTTGCGCGGAAATATTTAACGTACAAAATTTATTGGGTCCCAATAAAAAAATTTGCAGAGGCCCCCAGCACTTCCGGGGCGGCGGGACAACCTCTCCCCCCCTTCTGCCTCCATTTTCGGCGGCTCTAGACTTTAAAAATTTGATTGAGGAACGTTAGAGCGTAATATTAAGAAATAATAGCACAATTTATTAATTATGAACTGGAATCTTGATATTTATGGCTAATTATAGGCCGCGCTGCAAATCTGTTATGGCACGTCCGACTCTCCTGACAAGACTCAGATATATCTCTCTTAGTAAACTTTTATCTTGTGGTTCACGAAAAGACAAAGCTTGCCTTTCAATGCCATTTTCGTTGTTTTGGAACGTCTTGAGATTTTATAAAAAACCTTATCATTGAAATTTATGGCCACTGCTAACCGCAAGCAGCAAACTTCAAATCGCATTTGAAGGTACATTCTTTTAATTGGTCTGACTTCAGACAGCTAACTGTGACCTCAAGCCCTTCCGTTTGCAGTCTGCCGAAACACCACTCCTAAAGTCTCTCGTTGCTTTATTAATCTAGTGCTAGAAATGTCCCTCACTGCAGGGGCGGATCTAGGCGCGTCAAGTAAGTCAATAAGTGAAAATTGTTCACTTGATTAAAAAAAATTCGACTCCTGCTATCTTTAGCGGCCAGTAGATCGAGTTATTAAAATTTTGAATCGTAATCCAGTTATACGTTTCATGCTGCGGCAGAGCTTCCGCAAAGTAATGTTAGTTACGAACAGCGGTCTTATACATGAATGTTGTGGATTGGGTTGAATCCGGCTATCTGATTGGTTGACATGCTCATTTCCATGGTTACAGCTATTTGCCTCGGATCTGTGGGAGGCCGGACGGACTTTCAGATTCAGGGGCTATGTATGAGCCTTCTGATTGAACCATTTAAAAAAATTCTGCACTGTCATTGGCTTATATTTTCGACGGATTCGCAACGTAGGGTATTCGCCAACACGGCATTTGGTGTTTATCTCTTGAGTGTTTACTATTTTGAACGTCTGGCATGTGAGAAATTTTATATTTTTACGAGCAATCTGTACCAGCGATAGCTGGAAACATTTTCGATAATGTTCAGTTTGCGATTGCGGCAAACAATTCGGAACCGGATCACGGACGAATTCTGTTGATGAGCTACTGAGCGGCGAAGTGAGCCATCAACAACACAACAACGCAAGCAGAAGCCTCGCTAAAGATTTTGGCGCAGAGTCTGAGAGCCACATTCCGAAGTATGTTGTTTCGAGGTAAGAACGACAAAGCTTGCACTGCAATAAGGTAGAGAAATTTATGCTTTTATAATGATGTATCTTTAGTTTATATTAAACCAAAGTACCAAAGTCACCGGTTTTGTTAATGATTGTTTGACATATGATATTTTAATATTCCCTATATGTGTATTAGCATAATTCTCGCGTCAATAAGCTAAAATAAGCATTTGTTGATTCTCGTGTTTATAGTTAAGTTTCATTTAAGATTTCTTTATATTCATGCAACATGTCGGCCTTATAGAGTATTGTTTATAATATCTGACTTGTGTTTATAACAATTAACGATAATTTTTAACCCTATGTGTATATTTTTGATTTAGTAACTCTTTACTATTGGTATTTATAGTCTTAGTATTAATAGACAGTATACTTCTTAGGGCCTAGATGAAAATTACTTCGTGTAACTCTAGTCACCCTGTTTAAATAAAGTGTTTATTATTATTATCATTATTATTATTATTATTAGTATAGGTAATAGCACGGTTTCGAGTGCAATTTGGATATAACATGCACGAGTGAGTTTTTCAAAGACCTCAAAATAGCACGAGTCCGAAGGACGAGTGCTACTTGAGGTCTTTGAAAAACTCACGAGTGCATGTTTTTCCAAATTTCACGAGAAACCATGTTATTACTTATTAATAATTTACATAAAAATGTTCGAGACAATTGTAGTTTTAACTTACGCGTTTATAGCGAACATTCCACTGGCAAAGTTTTCCTAGCTTTGTTTTATCACATTATACAACGCTAACAGCTTGAAAATTCCACTCAACTGTGTATTTTTTGTTAGTCTTGTTTAAGGTAAATGCTTTTCCAGTTAAAAATAAAGATAAAAGCCATATTTTCCACGCGAAGGCAACTTTTACTTTGTGTAGCGTGGCGCCATGTTTGTTTTGTTTTGAAGCAATCTGTGACCGTTACTTCTTTAAAACTAAACTGCTATTAAAGTGATTGGTTGATTTAATCATCACAATGTTTTTCCACCAATCAGATCAGTTTGTTACAGATTTTTGCACTGTGATTACACAAAATTGCACAGTAATTACAAAAAATTGCACTGTGATTACAGAAAATTGCACTGCTGTACGTTTGGGATTAACTGCACTGAAATCAACCAATAACAGTCGAGTAATATCTTTATGTATATTATTATTATTATTATTATTATTATTATTATTATTATTATTATTATTACTGTCATCAGTAGCCAAGAGAAAGAAAATCAAATTCTCCTTAATCGTTTTACAATCTGGTGTCAATGGGCTAATATGATTATACGCGTTGACAAATGTTCAACATTTGGCATTAAAAAACATTTAACTAAATCTATCCAGTATTTACCCAAGCTTTTCGTTAATAACGATCTTGGACCCAGAACCGAAATGGGCAAATCTTTCCGTTACTTAGGTCGCTATTTCGATTTCAATATGTCTGATGAGGAACACAAATCAGAATTTCTCGACGTGTTTAATGACATCATGAATAAAATTAATGAACTACCTTTACACCCGAAAAATAAAATTCTACTATATAGTCGTTACTTGCTGTCAAAGATATCCTGGGACTTCACTGTTTCTGATATATCTAAGACCTGGATCTGCGAAACGTTAGACAGTATTGCGACAAAATATATCCGAAAATGGCTGGAACTTCCTGTCTCTGCAACCCTTAGCAACGTGTTGCTTCCACAAAACAAATTTGGTCTGAATATTATTCTCTCTTCGACAAAATTTATCCAATGTCAAACTGTCTCTCGATCAGCTTTAAAATACTCACCAAACATAGATATTAACAATCTATGGGCGGTGACGAGCACCAACAAGAACATACAGTATGACATTTACAAAGACACAAAAGACGTACTTAAGGCAGTTAGAAAAGAAAACGAACAAAGACTTCAAAACCACCTCATTTCGCAAGGTTCTTTCTTTTCCAGTATCATGAATCATTCCACATCCACATTCAACTCTTTATGGTCAGCCGTTCAGAGCAAACTTCCGAAAAACATTTTTAACTTCACCATCCGATATATCAATAACACACTTCCAACACGAAAGAAGTTAAGAACCTATCAAAATGGGGACTATCATCAACATCCGATTGTTCTTTCTGCTCCTCACCTGAAACGCTGCTCCATGTGATTACTGGATGTAAGACATATTTAGACGAAGGCCGGTTTACATGGCGACACGATTCTGTTTTAAATTTCCTCACATCCACTCTTACTGCTGTGAAAATTCCACACTTTACGCGGACATTCCTGGTTTTATGAATCCATCTGTTATCACGGGAGATCGTTTATGACCTGACCTTCTGCTGGTGACTGAAAACAGATGTCTATACATCCTCGAGCTTACAGTCGGTTATGAATCCAATCTGCAAGTTAACGCCAATCGTAAGCGTCAAAAGTACCGTGATCTAATCAATGAGCAGGAAGCAGATTATGATAAAGTCAAGTTCGTCAATCTATCCTTGAGTACCCTCGGAGTTTTTGGCTGATCTTCTGAAAATTTCGATGGCATGCTAAGTAGCCTTAAATGTGATGCCAAGGATAGTAAATACATAAAAAAGCAAATCGTGAACATATGCATACGAACATCATATTATGTATTTTGTAAACGAAACAAGGTGTGGGATAACCCAAAATTAATGCTAATATAATCCTTCTTAAAATAATTATTGTACAATAAATATATAGTATCAATTCAAGTAGACATTGAAAAACTACCTGTAAAGCGAGGTTTATCATTGTAGTTGTATATATCCTAATAATCAATAAATATAGTTTCCATTATTATTATTATTTGTCCATAACATATCGACCTGACTTGTCAGACCGCATTGGTCTGGTGTAACATGATGAATGTGAATATTTGTTATATAAGCTAGCTTGAAAAGCTCATTGACTGGTAGCCATTCTGATGTGATTACAAGTTTATATTCACTGAGCCGAAGACGAAATGAATATAGGCTTGTAATCACCGAGCCTGTGGCGACTAATGGACAACTTGCATGTTAGACAAAATTTTAATCTAAGCAGAGAAAAGGGAATCAGACACCACAGTTAAAAAGAACATATTGAAATTAGTAAAAGTGCAAAATTTGGTTGCGAAATGTTGTAAAGCTTGGAAAATATAGCCTTGCAAAGTTTGCATATTTTCAGTATATTTGTATTACGAGCGGAAATTGTTACCATTTTCGGCTCAAAAATGGTAACAATTTCCGCACGTAATACAAATATACTGAAAATATGCAAACTTTGTAAAGCTATATTTTCCAAGCTTTACAACATTTCGCAACCAAATTTTGCAGGTTTACTCATTTTAATAAGTTCTTAACGGGGATTTACTTTTTTTTTGCTTAGATCGGCTAGATCAAAAATTTGTCTAACATGCAAGTTGTCTATTGTTTTAGTATAAATTTCCAGGTGTTTACAAATAATGATCAAGTAACCATATTTTGTAGCTGGTTTGTTATTTTTCCGGATTGCTATCTTCTTTAATTTGGGCAATTTCCTCTTCTGTTATTACGGCAAAACGAGTTGCCATTTTGAAAAAAAAAAGCAAAAAGCTATAGTCACTGACCAGTGACTATCACGTCAAAGACAGCGAATCTTGACCAATCAGAATGGACAAAAATCAATAGTCATCTGGAAATCTATACTAAACTTTATTAATATTTGACTTAACATTATTATGATTTGTTAAATTAATGTAATAATAGTTAGTATAGGTAATCATGCGATGGCGAGTACAATTCGGGATTAATAGTACGAGTGATGTTTGGAAATTTTGCCAAAATTGGACGAGCCGCCGGGGCGAGTCCAATTTGGCAAATTTCCAAACATCACGAGTACCATTAATCCCTAATTGTACGAGCAACATCGCATGATTACTTGTTTATTATTAGCATGACAAAATTGGATACGTACTTCTCAATGTCAACATCATATTCTCTTGCCAAAGCCCAGTCCTGCCAGACTTTCAACCAAAATTTGGTGTTTTTGTTTGTATTTTCATTTAGTTCTTTTGTTATAGCAAAATTTGGTGCTTTTGTTCGTATTTTCATCTAGTTCCTCGACGGCAATTTCATTTCACGCTTCATGTGTTTAAAGTATGTTTCCGCCATTTTGTTTGTTTTGGGGAAATCATTAATTGTACTGCAGTACAATTAATGAAATAATTGTACTCCTCTCAACCAATCAGCATTCAGTAATTTTGTCATGCTAATAATAAATAATGTAATACTTAGTTAATGAATATCTGGTTGTTGTTTTTTCCCCGAGCCGGCGGCGCGAAGCGCCGAGCGAGGGTACTAATCCCCCCGGCTATTTACACCTTGGGAAACGAAAGCATTAGCGAAGTCTAAAGTTCGTCAATGATCGCGGGCGTGGCTCACCAACGATGTTTCGGTGGGTGGTCATCCTCACTGATGACAAAAATATGGCGGACTGTCATGAATAGCGGACACTGATTGGTCCAATTTAAAGTTTGCATTATAACGACTGCATGACGACAGAGAAATAGCAAGCATTTCTTGATTTGATGATTGATAAATTTCTTGCAAATATATTTCATTTTTGTAAATTTCAAAAGCTCTCTCATAAAGAAACTGCGAAAGAATCGGCTAAAAGAAGGGAGCCGACGTTAACGAAGGTAAGTTTGTTTTAAATATTGATTTTATAATCGTTTTAAAACCCGACGGCCTTTGCATATGAAATAACTAACAAGACAGCATATAATTTCATTCTATGTTTAATATTGATTTCCTTTTTTATGATATTCAATTTTTTAAATAAAAAAGAATGCAAAGTTATTTGCGAGCGAAAATTTGAAATAATTTTATTACAAACTCAAAGTTTATCGATAAAGCCATTTTAAAAGGCAGATTAGTTTTAATATAAAGAACACTAGTGACTTTAAAACGTTTTCCGAAGCGTTTGTGGTTGAATTTTACCTTAAATTGAGGCTTATATTACGTATAATAACATACCTAACATATATATGTTTGGAAATTAATAATTTTATAATTAAAAGTGATATTTTCAGGCGATTTTTCATTTGTAAGAATATTGAATATTCTTAAAAAATTGTCGTGTTACCATGACAACTACTTTAGATACTTCATGTTCGGAAAATATAATGGTTTTGTCAGCAGGGCGAGGGTTTCTACATGCATGTATTTTCTTGTTATCTGAGTATACTGGCAGTTATTTGTAATTCTGTGTTTTTGGTAAGGTAACACGATAATTTTTTAAGAATATTCTTACAAATGAAAAATCGCCTAAAAATATCGCTTTTAATTACAAAATTATTAGTTTCCCATAATTATTAGTTATGTTCGGTATGTTATTATACGTAATATAAGCCTCAATTTAAAGTAAAATTCAACCACAAACGGTCCTCAAAACGCTTTAAAGTGTTATTTGAACTTTGAGTTTGTATTAATTTATTTCAAAATCTCGCTTGCAAATAAATTTGCTTTCTTTTTTATTTAAAAATTCAATATCATAAAAAAGGGAATCAATATTAAAGATAGACTAATATTATACGCTGTCTTGTTTCAATAGTTGTTTCATATACGCAAAGGCCGTCGGGTTTTAAAGCCTTATAAAACAATATTTAAAACAAACTTACCTTCGTTAACGACGAGAGAGTTTTTGAAATTGACAAAATCTTGCAAAAATGCGAGTAAAATGAAACCTATTTGCAAGAAATTTATCAATCATCAAATCAAGAAATGTTTGCTATTTCGCTGTCGTCATGCAGTCGTTATAATGCAAACTTTAAATTGGACCAATCAGTGTCCGTTATTCATGACGGTCCGCCATATTTTTGAGATCAGTGATGATGATCACCCATCCAACACCCAACATCGTTGGTGACCCACGCCCGCGATCATTGATGAACTTTAGACTTCGCTAATGCTTTCGTTGCTCTGGATGTAAATAGCGGGGGGCGGGGGGATTAATACCCTCTCACGGCGCTTCGCACCGTCCGTTCAGGGCTTGTAACCTCGCTTGTAACTAAGGATGAACAGGCGCAGATAAAACGTTGTCTATTCTCATGAAAAAGTTCAATGTTTTTACCGAGACACTTCAATGTTTGTGATAATCATTTGATGGTTTCAAGTTTCTATTTAAAGTGGAAGCCAAGTCCGTTCTGCGCATCGGTTCTGCTCATAACAATGAGAGGACCTTTGAGTGTAAACATTGCCCAAATTTCGAATGTTTCGAATTTTTCTGAACATAAACTCTATTTCATATTCATTTAGAAGTATAGCGAACCAAAAGAGTGTTAAATATTCAGACAGTACATCTGTCATATTCTTAAAAATACAGCAGTTCAAAATGTAAACAAACCGTTTGTTTACATACGGACTTGAATTCCACTTTAAGTATGTTTCAATGTATGATTCCAGCTATAGACAAATTTTGATTTAGGCAAGAAGAACAAAATCCACCAGCACAACTAGAAAGAGCATGTTAAAATTAGTAAAATTGCAACTAGTTTGGCAGCGAAACGTTGTAACATGCGGAAAATATAGCCCTGCGAAATTTGGAAATTTTTTATTTATTTGTATTTACGCGCGGGAAAATGCACCATAATTTGGCCGAAAGTGGTACTTTTTCCCGCGCGTAATAGCAATTAATACAAAATTTGCAAAATTGAAGGGCTATATTTTCCGCATTTTACAACATTTCGCGGCCAAACTTTGCATGCAAGTTTACTAAATTTAACATGCTCTTTCTAGCTGTGGTGATGGATTTTGTTCTTCGTGCCTAGATCAGGATTAGTCAATCATTCATTCATTGTTTTTTAAACCATCAAATGATTATCACAAACATTGAAGTTTCTCGGTAAAAAACATTGAACTTTGTCATGAGAGTAGATAATGTTTTATCTGCGACTGTTCATCTTTAGTTGCAAGCGACGGTATAGTTACAAGCGAGGTTACAAGCCCAGAGCTGGCTGTCAAAATTCTGTTTATGTGTCTACATTGAAAGGCAGCAAAATTTGATGAAATGACATGTTAAAAATTTAGCAAGATGAAGGCATCACATGTGATTTTACTTTTGTATCCAGTCTTTTTTGTTCACGTTTTTATTATTGACTGTTGTAGCTATATTTATGCGAAAGTTTTAGTTCAGCCGTTGTTACGGAACGGCTATATATTGTGTTAAAAATATTTTGACTTTGTTATTTCTGATAACATTTTTGTTGACTCTCGACTTTTGCTGTCGACTCTCGACTCTGACATTTCGGGTGCGTCAAATTCAGAAATTACTATAGCGTAGTATTACAGAAATGTAATATTGTGCTTATAAATTTTAAAATAAGACATTGTTGTTCTTGTTATGGCTTCGACAAGTTCGGCATGCGATTCAGAAAGCAAAATTCACCCAATTCTGGGTGCTGGAGACGCAGATACAACGACGGAGGCGATTTTCATCAAACTATTTAGCTGCTGCAAATCAACGCGGATGAATTAACTGAAGAAATATCGCGTTCAGTTCAAGAAGTAAGTCCTTTATACTGTGTCCAATTAAACAATATGTAGTGAGGTGCCTTAGGCTTAATATTTTAGTTATATTTGTCGTTTACATTGAAGGATTAAAACAATTCCCGTGCGAATATCGACGCAGTATTATAAAGCACTCGACAAATTAATTCTACAGCTAGTACCTACTGCCAAAGAGAAAATCAAAACCATGTTATATGACGAGTTTAATTATTGGTCGAGTGTCGAGAGTTAAATGTCGGGGGTAAAAAGTCGAGGGTGAGAATAAAAAGTCGAATGTAAAAAGTCGAGGGTTAAAAGTCGAGGGTAAAAAGTCGAGGGTTAAAAGTCGAGGGTAAAAAGTCGAGGGCAAAAAGTCGAGGGTTAAAAAGTCTCAAAAAAGTACAAATTCAATATTAAGGTCAGTTAACCGCTTCGGATAAGGCCATAGCGACGTCCATTACGTAGTCTTCTCGGCAATATTGTTATATAATATGCGTTCCACGCACACACGTTGGGCGATCTTTTCGCCTTTATTGGCAGATCAGGTAATCTACAATCCGCTGGGTCGAATAACTATATTTGGCGGATATCACGCCTCATATATCCTAAGTCCTTACTTGCATCTCATCTCGATATTTCGCTTTCGATTCTTAAAATTTAACGGTAGGTAATCGGAGTTTTACGCCTGAGTTTCACACCTTAATCTGCTTTGCGCAATACTGAAAAATTTAGCCGATTAAGCGCATACAGTATACTACTAGAAAATACATGCATGCAGAAACCCTCGCCTTGCTGACAACACCATAGTATTTTCCAAACATGAAGTATCTAAAGTAGTTGTCATGGTAACACGATAATTTTTTAAGAATATTCTTAGTTTCCTACAAATGAAAAATCGCCTAAAAAATATCACTTTTAATCATAGGAAGCCCAAACAAGCGAGTTTTATTCAATAAAATCCGTAATTAAAACGTTAATTAGCAATAAAATTGCTGTTAGAATCGTGCACGTAGCGTGCTCCGGTCGCGCTGTGATTTGACTATATAATTAGTGACGTATCCTACTATGTTATTGGGAAGGACGGAAAGTATTCCTCATTTGTCTATATACTGACAAATTTAAATGACAAATTACTGTAGGAAAACGGCACGTTAACTGCTAAATGTCTATCGTAGGTTTAAGTTGAATAATCAAACTATATTAATATCATAAAATTAGTGTGGAATCTCAAGGAAAGCACTGGAAAAAACGTGCAAAAGTTTCGTAAACTTACCGAAATATTCGTGAATATATGCGGGATGTAAGTACATACCCACAATGGCGGCGACAGACGAATCTGATTGGTCGAGAAAAGTAAACAAAGTACGAGAGATTTTGACAAAACCGGGGGGGGAGAGAAAGCACGTATTTTTGAGAGCAAGAGCGGGAAAATAAAAAAGACAAAAAATTGTAAATAATATTAAGAAAAAGATCTTTTATTTCATTATAAATTCAAAAATATTGACGAAGGCTATCAGTATGTGAAGAAACAAAAGAACAAGACTTTTAACAGGTACAAATATATATTTTTTACGCAAGTTGCTGCAACGTTTTCACGAAAGTATATTAAAGTATATTCCTACACTTATAATAGTTTTATACCGGCAAACGGCCGTCAAAAAATGGCAAAACAAAACCAGAAAAATACCTACAAAAGGAACGTAAAACAATTTCTTATGGTTAGTTCATAACTTTGTTTGTATAACTATGAATTATACATTATAATTTATAAATTAAAGCCCCCCAGTCGCGTTTCATACTAGTGTCAAAAACCGGGGGGAAGTGATAAATATGGCCTTGTTTTACTGTTGTTTTGCAAAAAACTGTCAGATGAAAGGTTTCCCATATATTTTAGGTCAACTTTGATGAGAAAATTATAGTGTAAAAACACTTACCTTGAGATATTAGTTGAATAAAGTATTCGCATGTCCGTTTTCATCAACATTGTCCACTCAAATAGGTTTTGCGAGTTAATGCCTCGAATATAATCACACATAAATGCCCAATTTTCCAACATACACACAGTTTTTAGATTAAAACACAACCCATTTTGGCGTTTCCGAGTTTTCTGCAGTCTACGTGACTTGTTGCACGAATTCATATGCTTCGACTCTACGACGATTTGAGAACACTTTCAAAAAATTGATTCAGCAAATCCAGAAACTCGTCTGACGTCCAAAGCTAAGAAAACGTTGAAAAACACTCCATATATCTGTATACATCTCAATTTAAAATGTTTCGATGCATTCTGAAATGAGAAAAATAACCGAAAATGTCGCCTTCGAATTCGAAAACAAGCTACAAGCGCCAAAAATCAACACCTAAAAAAACAGAAAAAATAAGTTGCAGAATACCAAGACCAAACTAAAAACTTGTTAATAACACTATTACCTGTCTAAAATGTGTTTAAACAGTTGAATTGTTTACCTAAAACCAATGCCAAAGAGAGTTTTCGTTTAATAAACGATCAAAAACTGTCCCCTTTCTTAGATAACTACATTCTGCTATATACCACGCATGCTTGAATGTAGTTTAATTATTCCATGACACACGTGACATGTTCTTACTACGTCAGTATAAATTATGTGAGGTCAATATGGTCATAATTATATCAAAAGGGTGGGACCGTCGGGCAAATGCTAAGCGTTTATTTTAGCATATTATTTTAAACGATTAACTGAAGATATTTAAATTACAGTTATATGCACAAATGGATAGTGAATCGATAAAGCTAACAGGCGATCAGCAAAGGGCCGTAGACGCAGCTTTAAGTGGACACAATGTCTGTATATTCGGTCGGGCAGGAGTTGGTAAAACAACGGTGGTGGAAACGCTAAGGAAAATTTTAACTTGTGCAGGAAAAAGGTGCCAGATCGTGTGTTCCAGCGGAATTGCGTGTGACGCCTATGATGGGTTTGCGAGCACGGTTCACTCCCACTATGGGTTGCAAACTGCGGAGTTACTTTGCCCTTTATTACTGGAACGATCGCTGTCAAGAAATAATGTTGTCGAACAAATACGCGATGTTGATGTTCTCGTGTGGGATGAAATTTCAATGTCAAGCATGCGAGTTTTCGAACTTGTCAATGCCATACACCATAGATTGTCCAACAACGCTAATGCGTTTGGAGGTATGCAGGTCCTGTTGGTTGGCGATTTTTGGCAACTTAAACTTGTGGGAAGTCTGCTAGATCCTGGAAAATCTATCTATGATTCCGAGCTTTTTGATGCCGTATTCCCTCACAAAATAGAGCTTCAAACTATCCTGAGGCAGCAAGCATCGGAAGTTGAGTTACGAAAGGCCCTTGACCAGTTGCGCGAAGGAAATTGTAACGAAGAAACGGCGAAATACTGGAAGAGTTCGAGCAGAAACCTAGATAACAATGATGCTGCGGAACATCCGTTACATATTTATTTTAGGAAGTTGCCAGCTGAGATGCATAACCTCGATGTTCTGTCAACATTTCCTGGAACGCTTTTGACATTTGAAAGCAGAGATAGTGGCCATTCCCAGTTATTGGACTGTCCGTCGCAGAAAACTTTGACCCTCAAGCAAGGATGCAAAATAATGCTTCTCTATAACGTCAATAAATATCTGAAAGATGGTTACCAGGGAACATTTCTTAGCGTACATGCTGAAAATGACGAACAACTACTTGTCACGTTTCCAAATGTAGGAACAGTGAAAGTCGGGCGCAAGACGTGGTACGAGTATGACACTCGAGGTTGTGTATTGGCTACTCGAACACAGTTTCCCATCACGCCTTGTTATGCTATGACCGTGCACAAAGCGCAGGGACAAACATTGAATAGAGTTATTGTCCACTGTTCTCAAGAGTTTGTCCCCAATCAAACCTACGTTGCATTGTCACGGGTGAGAAACGAAGCAGGTCTTCAAGTGATTAATTTCCAGCCACGATTCCTACTCCCTTTGCCAGAAAAACTAAAGACTGGGAACATTACAAATGACAATTGTGACAAGCTCTTTGAAGGCCAAGTCGATGGATTTGAATGTTGCAGAAGCAAGACATTAGAGGATGGCTTGCTAAATGCCGTTCAAGAAACTCATTTCTCACATCCAGACGTTAGTAATGAATGGACGGACGAAAATGATGGCGAAGTGATGGCAAAGCAGTTGTTCGAGTCAAATACTGGGGCTAAAGTCAATCTCGAGAACGTACAATTATTCATGATGTGTGATTTCCAGCAAAGTTTAAATATGCTGCCGAAGCGTTTGTCAGTAAAGGACTTTCTAGAAAGTATCATAAATGATGAGCATGGTGATTCATACACTTCGTTTATTAAATCTGCAGCAAATTACGCCCTTGCTCATTTGGAAGTATTTCACTTGCTGGCGCATATCATTTGGTGCAGGGTCTTTGCATTATTTGAAGCATATTTGTCGGAAAACGGAGAGAAGGTTCATATGACCAACACCAACTTCACCTACGCGACGGCTAAATTGCACCAGCTTTTTCTTTCGAATGAATATCGAAGTGATGTTATAAGTGCCTTTTCGGAAAGTTCGTGGTCAGAATTAAACGATGGGCAAAGGACACTGGGCGCGCAGTTGGCTTTCCACCTCTTTCAATTATTCGTCAATGAGCTGAGCAGCTTGGTACGCAAGAAAGAAGCTGGTCCGATTCCATTTAATGTAAGCGACATGGGTCCTGATGGAAGAGGGAAGATACGATATGTCGGTGGTTGGGCTGTACGAAAAGCACTCCAAAAATTTCGAAGGTATGTATTTTCAATGTTAAATGCCCTTTTTCGACGGGTAATTTCTAAGGCCCCGTTTACATTAGACTGGGGACGAGGATGTTTACTACATGTTTACATGAGACTGGTACAAAAATCGCAAAAGTTTCAATTGAGACCGGTCTGAGTTATTTTCGTCCCGGTCTCATGCATGTAAACATCTATTATAAATAATACTATGAACGAAACAAAATGGTCCCGTCTCATGTAAATGGGGCCTAATTTAACACCAATTTGTTGAAATATAGTGTGTATTTATCAGTTCACCTGAAATCTAATATATTTTTTCAGGTACCTCCTTGAAAACAAAGTATCGCAAACGCCGCATGTGAGAAGAAAGCTAAAGGAAGAACTTGAAAAGATTGAATTGCTTCAAGAAAATATCATTGTTCCTTACGAAACCTTGCAAAACACCTCTTCGAGCTTGGAGTCCACATCCATCACAGAATCGTTACAATATCGGGAAAGGGGTCTGCTTCACATCAGTGATGAAACTTACAAATATTTTCTGTCTCTGGAACAAGCTAGAGTAGAAAAAATTAATTTGGAAAAGTTACGTTCCTGCCAAACTGGTATGGTGAACAACGTATTGAAAGAAGTCTGGGAAGATAAAGATCTTCAAGAGAAGTTTGATCAATTGTTTAATGTTGCAGCAAATTCTGTAAGTTTGGAGATATATACAGGTTATAGTCATGCGTGCAGTATAAATCAAAATAAATATTCGGCGCACAACGGAATACAGCTTATTAGATATTGTTTTGCTTACAAACTTTAATTTGCAAAAAATTCTTATCTTACAGATTTTAATTAAAGAAATCTACAAGGAAGTTACTACACGC
>CACRXK020000062.1:0-136021 GCA_902702795.2 Paramuricea clavata
TTTATCTGGCTTAAAGCCGACGTTCGCAGTGTTTCACCGACTTATAGCACGATTGGCGAGGTGTTGTTCCCCAAAACAGCACTTCTACGACGTAGGACCTGGTTGGACATGCGCACTTCAAATGCTTTAGTGCAAACGAGCATGCGCATTTTATCATTCAACGTCCCACAAGTGAAACAGCAAATGTTTTTGTATAAATTCGCTGAGTGCATGAGAACTTTGGCTGTTCATCCAGCTAATTCTCTTAGGCGTCGGATGATACACTTTTGACGGGACTGAGGTATTGACTGGTAGTTTCTTTCTCACCTGGAGACGGTATACTACATACAATATTATATATATTTACCCATACCATATCAGTAGTTTATATTCCTTTGTGGCATTGCCTTTGTGGGCCTCGGAATTTGTCGACATGCATCGTAGTGATCCTGGTTTCCGACGTATTTCCGGAATGTTCCGAATTTCGGGTTTTTTGTATCTCCGCGTGGCAAATATGGCGTAAAAATTCTGCTGGTTTATATTGATCAATCATACCTTTATTCGAAGGTAATATGCTTTATTTTATATCAGTATTTGTAGTAGAATACTTAGATTGCTAATGTAGATGGAATTTTTAGGACATCAGGCTCGAATTAAGTGCGAAATGTTCGGCATAAACTTTGTAGTTTGCACGTGCAGTCGTGCATCGGTTTGGTCGATTGTCGGAATAGAAAACTGTGATCTGTTCTTATTTATAGCACTGACCAATATAAATAAAATTTTTACATATGTTTACAATCGAAGTTCGAACTTTGAAATGAACTTGCGAAACCGCGCTTTGAAAAGTTAAATAAGAAATCAACAAGTAATCGATAATTCGATATATGGTCATATGCACTGGCCAATTAAAACCCGGGAAGGGCGGGGAATAATTAAAGGGGGAATGGCTGTGGATTAATGCAGGTTTAGGCCCCCTTTACATGAGCCCGGGTTGACTATCAACCCGGGTTGGCTTGCCAACCCGGGTCAACCCGTCTACGAATAAATCTCTATTAGTGTTTACACGATAGCCGGGTCAACCGTTCACACCTCGCCAACCCGGGGCACCCTTCTCGAGACCCGGGTCGACCCGGGTTGGCGAGGTGTGAACGCGTGAAAAGTTTACTCATTTCTTCATGTAAAGCCGGGTTGGCTTGACCCGGGATCATGTAAAGTGCGGTAAATTCCTGATTGTGAACTTTGCACCTAGCGTCATATTGCATTTCAACATTTTGCGTGCGTATTTTCTCCGTCTCTGTTTGGTACAGACATATAAAATCATACAGTATGGCGAGTAAAAACTGTCCAAAACCAAAAGAAAAAATGCACAACCCGCGTTTCAGTGGTGGTCTGAAATTATTGATCACCTAATCCTTTCTCTGAAGGATTATAAGACGGAGATGAATTATAAAAATGTAGATTTCAACTCCGATGTTGTCGCAATGTATTCAAAGTTGCGCGAAGGTCTGGCGTTAGCGTTCGATGCCGAATATTTTTGCCCAGTAGATCTTCCAGTACAAAATAACGAGGAAAAAAGGGAAGAAAACGTCTTTAAGGCAGAATTAAGTTGCTATACGGTTAAATCCTTGATAAAAAGGGATATAATTGTATACTGAAAGATATAATAAGCGCCAAAACTAAAAGGCATATAACTGATCGTAATAATATCGTATGAGGTCTATAAGGGATTTTAAGGGATATAAGCGCCAAAAATACACTCTGCTCCAGTCTGTTGCTCGGAATATTACTCGAGTCAGCCCGGGTTGAGAATTGCTGACCCGGGTTGGCAAAATTGTCGTCAACCCAGGTTCATGTAAACAGAATAAAAAAATAACCACCTGTGGCGTGCTGACCCGGGTTGAAAATCAACCCGGGCTCGTGTAAAGGGGGCCATAATGCAACATTTCCCCCCAGGTACAGGGTAGATAACAAGTTAATTTATTAGCCGGGACTTTAACGCCAGGGTGAATCTCTCAATTTTTCTGCGCCGAAGATTTTTCGAATTCATGTAAAGGCGCCAAGAAAATTGTTGCGAAAAAATATGCGGTTTTTGGAAATATCCGAAATTTTCACCTAATTTTCAAAATTTGGCTTTTCATTCTTCTCAAATCATAATTTCAAATATACTGTTACAAATGCTCAATTGCTTCACCAAATCTTTGCCAAATTGCTGCGCCAAATGGATCTTTGGGATCATTCTGCTGCAAATTGTTGCGCCAAATCAATATTTGCGATCAATCTGCGCCAAAAATGTGCGCCAAATTTTGTTCGAGTCGCTGTTCTGTGCCGAAGATCTTTCGGAAATACACCTTCAAATTCACCCTGGCTTTAACGTGCAGCTAATGTGAAAGTGGACTAGAACGAGTTTATCCTCGTGGCATTTATAAACTTTTGTTCGTTTTATCATTGTTTCCTCATAGTTGTTGTTTTTTTAAATGATGATTGCATGATAGTTGAAACGTAGATTACTCGGTATCTTTTGATGCAGATCAAAGTTTAAGATCAATTGATACCATTTTATACTTCAACGATTTCTCAAGTCATGAAAATTTGCAAAGTGCCAGGGTCATAGGGGAGGTAACTTTAACCGTCAATATTCCCCCGGTAGCGGGGAAAATTACCAAAATTTATGAAAATTGGGATTCCGGCCAGAACTAACCTGCTGGAACCCCCTAAACATTAGGTCAGAGAAAATAGGGTTGGCTGGAAAAGATATTCTGTTTCAGCCTCTGGTGCTCCACACATGTTTGTATCGAGTTTTTCACCTCGCTAGCCAAGCTATTCACATCCTCAGCAAAATTCTCATAATTTTTTGTAGATGCACAGTGCAAGTTCCAAGAATGTCACAAGCCCCTGTCTCAAGATCTCATGATTACAAGATCCTGAATAAGAGGTAAATGATTTTTATTCTAATTATTTCTAACCTTCTCCTTGTATTTCTTGGACAATTAGACCACGAGCAGTCCCTCGAAGAAATGAAGGACCCCCGACAACACATCAAGAAACGAAATATGCCCACTTTTCGCTCTTGTCAAATTGGCTCCGCCTTTGCCAAAACATTACTATATCCAATTAAATCTATCCAATAAGAAACCGTTATAGACCTTATTCATAAATCGTGACGAGGCCTCGTATCCTAGGATACGGGAACAAAACGCGGGAAAACAAGCGAAAACTGCTTGACAAGCCAATTTCAGATGCTATTGTGTCGACTTTAACCGCTTGTCTCTTGTTGCTTTTTGCGATTTATAACGATTTTTGTGTGTATTTTAAGACTTTGTGCCCACAACGAAAGCGGTAAACGAGTATATTATAAAAGCGACCGGTTTTTCTCCCGTTTTTGTGTGGAAAAAATGACAACGTAGCGACAGTGTTTATCCAGAAGCGAAAAACAGTATTTTACTGAGATTTTAACGTCAATATAAAGGTTATTCCGTTGAAAATCAAGACAACTATGGAATGAAAGTATAATTTTTCAAATTTGACATTAATGTGGGAGAAAACAACAGGTCAAAAATCACAAGAGAACGTCAAATGTCATTGATTCATACGGGAAAATATGAACTATGGCTCTGGCTCGATAACATTCTGCAAGCAGCTTACAAGTTTAAAAAATGAAGGCTACATTACCTGAGTGAGTTGTAATCTTATTTCTTCAACAATAGTTTCATATTTCTTACGATTTTGGTGTTGTATAGACGTTTTGTAGCCTTGTTGGTTGTTTGTTTTTCCCATACAAACTTGGCAATAATACAAAGTCAAAGGTTTCCTTTTTCAATTGACTCCAGCATCTTTTACTTTAAATATCATGTTATATTATCTCAGAAGTATTTTTTTCAACTTTCAACATCAGTTTTATAGATATTATTTTCGAAAAAAGCCGTAATATTCACGATAAAAAGCTGCCATAGCCGACAGCCAAAAAAACATTTTGTGAATTTTCCCGCGTTTTTCCCCGTTTCCTAGGATACGAGGCCTTATCACGATTTATGAATAAGGTCTATTGTCATGTTTATTTACAGGGTGTATAAAAAAAGGTAACCAACTTAGCGCGCTATTGTACCTAAATTACTCGGCCTATGAATATTTTTTCATATTCGAAAAGATCAGCCTTTTAGCTGTTGAATGGCATGTTTTTCATGCCAGGTGGAGAAAAAAAAGCAAGTACGAGTTTGATAAAAAATGTTAGTCAGAATCGCATATTACAATGGTGAAAATATGCGATTCTGACTAGCATTTTTTATCAGACTCGTACTTGCTTATTTTTATCCATTTGACATGAAGAACATATCATTCAACAGCTAAAAGCCTGATCTTTTCAAAGATGAAAAAAATCTCGTTCATACGCAGTAATTCAGACACAATAGTACGCTGATGTTCGATTACTTTTATTTTGACACAACCTGTATAAAATCAACATTCACTCTGGAAATTATTTATAGCTTAAGTTAATTACTACATATCAGATTTGATTGACAGGCGTATCGATTTCGACCAATGGGAATTTTGCGTTGTGTGGGCAACACGGTTTCATTTCTTGATAGTGTTGTCTGCAGTCCCTCCTTTCCTTTCTCGTACCCGGAAATCTAAACCCGCGGAAAGGAGGAACTGCTCGCAGTCTATTGGATAATTTTCTTTGTAGTATATTAATTTGTTTCACAGGCTTTAAAATATCGGTCGGTCACGGACATTGTCCGACCCATTCGTCAAATTGTCCGACGTAGAGAGAAAACCACCAGACATTCTGTCTGACCTAAGTGAAAGTGAGGTTTATTCTTTGTCCGACCAGAGGAATTGGCGTCCGACCGAACTGTAGCTTTGTTCGACGCTTTCTCCACGCACGTAAATCAAAATGTACCCTAGTCCAGGACTAGAAGCTCGTATGTTATAATGGAGAACCAGAGTATTGTACAAAAATGAACCGGAAATGTTGTTTTTAATGATGTCACCGCCGGAGCACGGGGCGGCGAGCGAAATGGTGAAGTGGAAACTGGCTTATAATTAAGTTGTTGAAGTCGTACTGCTATTATTGGCAAGCAAGTTAATCTTGGCTTGGAAATAAGTATGAATGACACAAATTATTTAATATCTTCACAACATCTAGTTCTGAATTAAGATAATGTGCTGATATTAATTTGCGTCATTCAGACTTATTTCCGAGCCAAACTGAACTGAAGGTCATCGGACATCATCATACATATGTCCGACCCAAACTCAAAGTCATCGGACATTCTGTCAGACGGCCCTGTAAAATATATTTTAAGGCCTGTGTTTCATGTTCTCAATAGTGAGTTTTAAAATTTTTTAGATGTGTGTTGCAATTTCCAAGAATGTCTCAAGTTGTTGGCTGAAGTGTTTTTGATCACAAAAATGAACAATGTCATTGGAAAGTATATAAAAAGGTTTTAATATTTTTCTTATCTTACATGAAATGCTTTGAACATTATGTGGTTGCTTGTGATCAATGGTTTCAAAAATCCCAGCAGAATATTGCAAAAATAGCATGACCATCTTACTTATGACACAAAATTTGACAAAAATAACAGACACAATCTTTATGCCTAAATATGGTGAGTGCACAAAAATTGCACTATTTTTATTCTATTATTACACCACTATTTTGACTTGTATTAATTTGGGAAATTTCAGTTTTGTGGTCCCTCAATTACTTGGTTAAGTTTGGTGTTGCCACCGATCACAGAAAGTCTATAATTTTCAAAGCTTATAAACATTTTATGAACAAGCCAGAAAATGACAAACTGTCTGTGTTTTGAAAAATTGTGTTTAACAGTGATGATTTGGTTTGGACATATCCATACAATTTTTCTGTTTGGCATAAATATTATTATCTTAATTAAAGTACAGAACATATAAATTTGTGTTTGTCTGTGTTTTTTCTCAGAACATAGTTGTTTCTACATATTTCCAAGTTACATTTTTGTCAAAAAAAATGAAAAGTTTGTCATTCTTTGGCTTTGTCACATCAGTTAAACATTGAGAAGATTGAGTTGTTTTCTTATTAGAAACCAAAACAGTTACTTACAAATAAGACATGTGACTTTTTTGAGTCATCTTTCATGTTTTGGTTAATGTTTTCAGTAAAGAATTAAAAGAACATTGATTAATTCACATTTGTCTCATCATACTTTGTGTTTTGAACTTTATATCGAACTGCATTGTGAAAACAGTAATTTGTACTCCATCTCAATCTTCTCTTGTTTAAGTAGACTTTCTGTGTTTGTTGAAAGTTTGGAAAGTTTATCTGAAAATCACATTGTTTCTTTCAATGTTGATTCTGCATGTTATTTGAGTCTTCAAATATTGAATCTTAGAAAAAGCAATTAGTGATCAATTGAAGTATACAATACTTTTAGAATTAGCACTGTTAGAACTGCCTTGTTGTTTAACAGTCCTGTCTTATTTATCCCAGCACACTCTTAATACATGAGTTTGATTATTCCTGGACACAAATAAAATGGATTTGTTAAGGAACAAGGCAGTTCTATACAGTATGACTTATAGGAGGGTTGTGTTCTTCAGTTGTTTTTTATTCTTGTGCCAACCGGTTGTTATCAACAAAAAATTTGAATTTTGGAACAAACTTTGTGATTTTTAAAAAAATTTTCCTACTTCAAAACAAACAGTTAAGGTCGAAATAGGCTAGCATATTGCATTTACTTATTTACAAAGTGGAACTTATTTGAATGTGGATGAACTGAAGCAGCAAACTACACTTAATTTTTTTTTGGGGGGGGTGGGTGTGAGATGGAGAAAATAAAAGAAAATGTATCGTCATGCATGGCAAGGAAAACCACAACCAGACTACAGGATGATGTTCTAGGTTTAGGTTTTAGATTTATTAATAAAAATTGCATTGCAACCAAGCGTTGAATTACATAATTTACATCGACTATCAATTACTACTATACAATACAAATTCTAAAATTATCATTAATTATTTGCATTTAAACGATTTGCACATAGAAGGTACAAATATGTTTTGTATTATTGGGAAGGAAAAACAATCTGCATTCAAAAGTATATATTAATTCAAAATGTTTAGGAATGAACTTTTCCTAAGTCTCGTGTTAATAATATATTGAACACAAAATATATATTAATGAACACAAAATATATATTAATTGTTAAGTAAAGCAATCCAATAATCCAATAATTGGAATATTGAGGCTGAAGATAAGATCAACAGTTCTTTGTGGTGGGTTTTAATCAACACATAATTTGATCAGATATTCAGATTTGAATCAAAATTCAAGCATGGAATTAACCACACACAAATTTTGATGAAACTAAAAATATGTTTCATCACATAAGATCAGCAATGACCGAGATATGTACCAAATTTTGTAATCTGAATAAAAAGTTCTAGATTTTAAAATGCTATTTTTATTTAAATAATCTAACCTGCAATTAAGTATGAAGTTTTTTAAGCTTGAATTTCATATTTTCTCAAATCAGATTCAATTAATACTGTACTTCGGTTTGGATACTAAAATGACAAGATATATTTTTTAAATTTTTATTGACTGGTTGTGGTTAATAATTGTATGTATTTCTTTTGCTTCAGTTCAACCTTATTTTCAAATAGTTCCACTTTGTAATGGCATGTTATAATAGTCAAAATAATAATATAAGAAAACAGGTTTACATGGCACTTGAACATGATCTTTTCAACGATTATGTAAAGGTAAGTTTATACTTCAAAAAGGTCTGTTTTTAACCTGACAAGAATGTCGTCCAAAATTAACTAAAACTCAATCTTTGTGACTTTTCAATTAATTTCATGTCTTTTGATGTTTGTGTTTGGTTTGCTTTAACGTTGATACTAGAAATTGATGAAAATGCAATATAATATTTTGTTTGTTGAGAGAGATTCTAAGAATTGTATGGAAACTGATTGTTCCTTTGGGAGGACTTTGATCAAAACTATTTGTTTACTTTTGAGTTAGCAAATTATACCTTGTCACGTAAAACTTAGTTCCTGTTGTTTTTTTTATTACGCAAAACAATAAGCTGTTTTCCAACTGAAAATTTCGTTTTGGTTTGACCAGTATGAAGAAAGGTATAAATACGAGAATCTTTTATGAACATTTGAAAGTTTGGTTCAACGATATTTTGTGTGCTTCTGTACATGGTTGCTATGTATTTTGCATCAAAAGATTTCATAATAAAATAAAAAAGTTGTTGTTTTCTTTTAAATATACAAATAATTATATAACAGGACAACTTTTTCCACGTGAAATGTAGGCGATGTTTGTTTGTAAAGTGGTGGATCAATGTATATCATTTTACTGAATTTATCAAGGACGAGAAATGTACCATTTTCTTAATTAAGCAAAGCAAATTGAATTCGAATTTTTGTTCGAAAAATCAATCAGTATTGGAGAAATAATATCATTCTTTTAAAATTTTATTGAACTGCATTTTCATCAGTTTAATTAGTATTAACATTATATATAATCAATTCAAAGTTGTCAGGTTTAAAACGACCCTAAAAAATATATGGCTCCAAAAGACAGGGATGATTTAAAATTTAAATATTTCTCCATTTGGCAATTGAAAAAAGTGTTCTTATATATGTTCAATTGAGTATTACAAAGAATAGACTTCTCTTAGCACCTATACATCGCGATAAAATCATTATTTTCCATACTCAAGAGAAACTTTTTGTTCACTTTACCAAAAAAAGCAAGTTCGATTTACATTGTCTTTGAGCCATATATATTTTTGTGATTGTGAAACAACTCGATTTTACGCTTTAGATTTCTTCGTCAAACTCGTAAAATTTATCATCAGAGTTGTTTTGTAATTATTTATCTTGAAGTATAAACTTTCATCTTGAAAAGACCAAGTTCACATGTTTAATATTGTGTTTTCACTTGTGTTTAAACACAATGTTAATTGTTCTCTTTGTGTCATGTTCTGTTTTTCTTCTATTGTTATTTAAATAATAGAGTATGCAGTGGTTGTTCTCTTTTTATTGTTATTCAAATTGTAAAATTACAAGTTCTTTTCAATAAATTGTTCATTAATTATACAAGAGACTCCTTCTTAATTCAAAATTCAATTCCCATGGGAATTGAAAAAAAAAATAAAAAAAATCCCTCTACCCCGGCCGGCTCCCCAAGTACTACCTCTACTTCAAGCAGAAGCAAAAGTACTTCTACTTAAAGTAGAGGTAGCACTCGGAGAGCCAGCCGGGGTAGCGGGGCGAAGAGAAGACCAACCTTGCAAATGCTAATGCAAATTGCTAAGTTGATCTTCTCTTGAGAGCAGCCACGCGCATACCTAGCGAATGTAAAACAACAAACAATTAGTAACAAATACTCGACATGCAAATTTTGAATCCCATGGCCGAAATGACAAGTGCCCCCCACTGATTCCTACCAACTGCCTACCTGCCTCAATCCTAAGCTGTCTGCCTCGGTCCTAAGCTGTCTGCCTCGTTCCTAAGCTACCTGCATTCCATTCGTAACTTCCGCTTTCCTCACCATCACACAGACACTCACAACTGCCCAACCTGCCACCACCCGAACTGCCCACCCTTAAAACTGAAGGAATTAAAATTTTGGTAAAGTATATTGCATAATTAATTTAATTATTCGAATATTTTAGGCCAAACGCAAACAAATAAATTAAAGGTTGACGATTAAGAATGACCGCGTATACAAACAGGTGAGTTTCTTAGTTGCCTCTAACATGAAATTTACATAGAAAAATATACGAAACCTCGAAATCCGGATTTTCCTTCTATATATACTTTACTATTGTTTTGGTTTAAATAACGAAACTCGACTAATTTTGCTGATGTTAGGAAATTAGTTATTTTGTGCGAAAAGATATATTTTCTCTTTACATATGCTCTCAAAATTTTAATTCCTTTAGTTTAGCCTAACCCCATGCATCTTATACACACGGCGCACACTCTCACACTCCATACATTTAGCTAATAAATTACGTTATAAACAAAAAAGCAAAATAAAAAGATAAATTACGTTATCACTAGCTATCCTATAACCCACTTAGACTGAATTTTGGATTCTGGTTCGAAAGGTAAAATCTTAACTGAAAGGGCATGGGCTTGAGTTTTGTTAACTGGTTCGAAGTAAATACAAACCTTAAACTTACCTAATGCAAAGGCTCGATTAAATAAGCATGAGAATGTATAGAAATATTTTTAAAACTTTTTCATAAGTGTTGAAAATCCAAATGAAAATTACAATAACGCTGATTTAGTGAGCATATAGTACTGTTTATCTATATAGTTGAAACAGACCGTGAACAGACAGACCACCCGCAATTCTCATACTCATTTAACCGGAACGCCTTGATGATCATTTGCATGGCACGTCGCAGCTGCTTTCAAACCCGCAAGTGACAAGATACTTATCATACTTAATCAAAGAGGATTCGTTATAAAGTCAAATTTGCACTATGAAATCAACATCACCATGAAAACAAAGCATAGTATATTCCCCTGGGAATTACAAATACGGAAAAAAATAAAATTGCATAATACTTCACGCTTGCGCAAAATAAAAAAATTAACATAAGAACCAAAGTACTGATATTCCTATGGGAATTAAACAAGAAAAATAAATCCACCAATTTTTAATAACTTTTTAACGCTTGAAATAGGATTGTTTGTTTTCATCGTATGTTGATTTCATTGTGAATACAAGACTTATCCCATAGTTGACAGAATGTCAACCGCATCTGACAGTAATTTTATTATCAACACCAACTGGCAATAAAAAAGAGGAAATGCTTGGTGCTAGACTCCACGCCATGTTTATTTTACATTAACTCTTGGTGACGCGGATTAATATTTTGTTTTCTGAAAAGATTACAATCGAAAATATTCCAGGGAAGATTTCGTGCTTGGCCAAACGAATTACCTGATTTTTAGGGCAATTATTTCTATACTCCGTAAATTGGAAAACAAAGTCGAAAGATTTGGTAAACTCGTAGCATGCTTATTTTCAATGAGAAATTCATTGTATTCACTTGAATCCCCTTTGATCTTTAAATAAGTATTTTGTCTTTAACTAACTTACATTGGTATAATTTTTTGCTACTCTCATATTAGCAATGTTGTGGTTTCGGATTGTTGCGAATCGTCATTCTTTTCTTGGCTCCATGCTATTCGTGAGTGGTTCTTTTTGGTCTTTTCATCATCTCTTTTCATTACATCAACATTTCATCACATCACCTTTAGAATTTAAAAAGTATCCATGAGTCCACGAAATATGTTTTAAGGGCTTGAGTTATGCAAATTACCAGGATTTGTTAGCAGATATTCAGTCCTCATAAACAGAGGTTTACCAAATTATTGCAGACAAAAAATTGCCGTCGATATTTTAGGCTTCGGCGCCAATTCAATGCCATTTATTATCCCATAATAACAATTTTAAATTATAATAGTTTTGTTTGTGGAAACACCACGTAAATTTATTACTGCAAAGCTTTCGATCCGTAAGCTCAGTAATACTTTCGATCAGTAATTCCACAAACAAAACTATTATAATTTAAAATTGTTATTATGGGATAATAAATGGCATTGAATTGGCGCCGAATTATATTTTATCGCCATGCAAACATACAAAGAACTTAATTTTAAATTAACTGATAATTTGAAACGTGACTGAAATATTGATGTGCATAATAATATCGATGACAGCCCAGACCTAGGCCCTTTACTCGACCGGTTTTGGCATGTTTTGGTCAATTTTGGGCGAGCATTTGGCAAGTATGATGTCACATGCTTTCGGCCATTTTCCGCCCAGCCCCCAAAGCGCATGAGTCCCAGTCCTCCCGTGTGAAAAAGCGCCAAAATTAAAAATTGAAGGTCAAAGTGCAGGCTGAAAGAGTGTTTCATGCGACGTCACGGCAACATTGTTTGAGGGAAATGACCAGGGGGGGGGGGCTAGGGGTAGGACGAATTTTTTTCTTGTTGAGATAAAAAAGGTAGGAATCTTGTCTGCGCACGCGTCAAAAGTGGCGCGGTAAACAAACTGAAGACCTGGAGCCGATTCTATAAAACTCTTTCTGTCGTTCCAATTGAAGTGTTCCTCAAATATTGATTCAATACATTACCCCGATCGGGCTGACCAATTCATTTCATCAAGTTCCTCGAGATATTCCTGTGAAAGAGCCAATTCCAAGTATTTTATCATTTCTGGTCATTTCGTTTCTATTTATGATTGGTTAGTTGCACAAACAACAAAGGTGATTTGTGCATTCAAACTATTCAACAGGAAGTTTACAATTATACTAGGAAGTGTATGAATATTTCGAAGAACTTGATCAAATGAATTGGTCAACCCGAGGTAATGTATTGAATGAATATTTGATCATAGTGATTAATATTTAACAATTATTCTCTGAAGGCGAGGTGATTATCGGTGAATAAAAACCGAGACGAAGTCGAGGTTTTTATGCACGATAATCACCGAGCCTGAAGTGAATAATTGTTTTAGTATAATTTCATAGGTGATTATTTGGAAAATAATAAAACTACACATTTCGAAAATCACTTAGGTGATTATCACGTAATAATCACCTCAATGGCAACCCATCAGCGTAGAGAATTTTCAATAATCACCTATGTAATTATACTAAATATTAATATTCATAGTTATTAATATATCATAGTGATTAACTCTCAAATAGGCGTTTCTTATTGCATGGATGACATTTCAGGATTAATATGATATGATTAACATGATCATGATATACAACCAGCCCCTGGAGAGGGTAAATGTGACATCTGATTTTTGAGCGTTTTATTTGATTTTTTTGCGTAGTTTTTACTAAGTTCTTTGTATGTTTGCATGGCAATAAAACATATAATAGTTTTGTTTGTGGAAACACCACGTAAATTTATTACTGCAAAGCTTTCGATCCGTAAGCCCGAATCTTCACCAGTGCTAATAATATGTCATATTATTACCACAAGCTTTGCAGTAATAAATTTACGTGGTGTTTCCACAAACAAAACTATTATTGTAGTTTTTACTACTGACAAAGTATTTTTTTTAGTGCTTTGAAGTAGGAAAGGTATCCGAAAATTCGGAAACAAAAAAAGTATAAAAATCCAGCTTTATGGGACGGAAAATTGCGACGTTCTTATCAAAAATACTTTGACCAGTGAACAAAGAAAGGTCCGGTACATTCGTGTGAAAACTAGCTTATATTCTATTTTTGCGAATATATTATTCACCATGTTTTAAAAATATTTTTTAAAGAATTTTTCGAATGCGCCTAAAATTATTGACCAGCGCGGACAAAATTCCTACCCGTTGAAATAACATGAAATAATGATAGTGCTCGGAACTTAAATATTCAAACAACGTTTTGGAACTATAGTTGTTGGTATAGGCATTTGTACGATTTCAAGTGCGTTTTGAAAGAAACATGCACGAGTTGCACTAATTTTTTTACATGAATCATTTAAATGACCCGACAACTTAATATACAAGATTGCAACTGTCAGCAGTGAGGTATATTATTAGGTTTAATTAAAAAAGAGAGAAATTTTTGCATGCATGTATTTCAAAAGTTTTATCACTTACATCTATATTAATCACTTTTGCCTTTTCGTTGTTTCTCTTTGATCGGGCATCGACGTTCTGTTGATGGGTCCATGTCATTCCTTCGTCTGGTAATTCCATCTTGTATTGTCTTTGGTTGGATGATCTAGTTGTCTTCACTTCGCATTTGTCTTCTCTCGCTACAAGCTCGTAGGATGTGGTTTGATGCAAAATGTCTTTTCCCTGAGGAAGGATAAATAAACATTTATTTGAAAAAGTTATGTTATTCAACATTTATTTGAAAAAGTTATTTTATTCAAAATGTTTGAAGAGTTTCGGGTTTTAATGAGAAACGATTAAAAAAATCGCTGGAATCAATTGTGATTTTCTCTTACCTTGATAAAACTTGCGTTACTCTCATCTTGGCGATATTGTAGGATCTGTTGGTTGTAGGTCTTCATCTGAAATGAAAAGACATTTCCTATTAGTAACAAAATAGATTGAAGAAATTTTAGCATTCCTGTCTTAATTTAAAAGTGTATTAAGTACATGCATGGAACATTCCTGCAACATGTGTAGTGAAATCATTACACATGTTACAGGAACTAAGTATTCACTTAATACACTTTTAAAGATAGGAATGCTAAAATTTCTTTAAATTTTAAGTACACGAAAGTCAGGGTGCACCATATCACACAGAAATAAAGGAAAAACTGGGTAAGTTCACCCTGTGACAAAGTTGCAACAATAACTTTTTAACCACCAATTTTTCAATCCAGCTATAAATTGCGTGAAATTTAAGGCTAAGAAGATTACATCATTGAGATTTTCAGGTACAGAAGGTGGTCATATGATGTTGCCAATCAAATTCCCCCTACCCCAATATTTGGTGAAGTGTCCGCTACGACTGAGTAAGAGTTATATTAGAGGGTGTGGCAATGAACATGAGCAATAGTCTCGTCGCGTAGGGCAAAAATATTTAAATTATTGCAGAAATTACACCAGCAAAACTTACATTCACCGTGTCTTTGCATCGTCGTTGCTTCTGTTTTGGTGGTCGCGGTTTTTCATTTCTGTTGATGATCCATCATGGTCCGCTCAATTTACAGTGAACCACCATAAAAAATGGAAAAAATTCTGTGAACCAGCGGAACGATACGACTTGCAAATGGATTTGAACGGTAAATTTGACTTAAGTTTTAAATATACGTCTTATAAAAAAACTACAAAATTCTGGTGAAAATAAAATGCCGTGCCATACGTAATGAGTAATGCATAACAGTAAACAGAATTCTCTTAATTGTGTAGAACATAAATAACAGTAACAAACCGTACATTTGCTATCATCGTTGAATAGTTGTGGCTTCTTTTGGTCGTCATTCTGTCGACGTCTCCTAACACTTTTTCATCTGCTTGTTCTTCTTTGCTCTCGCTTTAATTGTGTCGTCGAGTTGTTGCCTTCATATCACTCTACCAAAAAATGTGCAATAAAAATTTTAGGGGAAAATTTAAAAAGTAATGGTCAGAGGACATTTTACGATGTAGGGCAGACTTTTTGAACAATTGTTACTTGTTGAAAAGCAGCTAGTATCATAAGCAACCTGGCAACATATATATGTATTGACATGCGTGAAAAACATTTAAAAATGCGCTATATTGCGTAGCTCATTATGCAGATTGCCATGGTTACGTCATTGTATTGTCGTCTAGTGTAATATCTTAAGGCCTGATTCCACCAGGCGGAATCTTTGTCTTTTTACAATTAGTTCTGCTCGAGTGCTCATGAAACAAAAAGAATTTCGATTCGGTCGAAAAATTTCGCCTAGTGGAAAACCGCCTTTAAGGCTCTGTTACACGGTGCAATTTTTCATGCAACTTGTCTCGCAATGTTTAAAAAAAGATTTTGATAATGGATTGCAAGAGGTGTTACACGCGCGCTGCAATGATTTTCATGCAACTCGCAACGATAGGGGACAGAGGCATGCGAAGAGACTAGG
This sequence comes from Paramuricea clavata, assembly GCA_902702795.2. Lineage (NCBI taxonomy): Eukaryota > Metazoa > Cnidaria > Anthozoa > Malacalcyonacea > Plexauridae > Paramuricea > Paramuricea clavata. The sequence continues at coordinate 15,566 of CACRXK020000062.1, forward strand.
GAGAGGCGCTATTTGGCGCCAAATTGTAATTAAAGTAAAGCGTGTACTGGGGAGAGCCAATAGGAACTCTCCAAGCTATAAACATTGCGAGACAAGTTGCACGAAGCCATGCTACACGCTGCAATGCTAAAAATAATTAGTGCAATCGTTGCCAAAAGTAGAACCGACTTCTATTCTGTGCAATGCTTCATGCAACTTGTCTCGCAAAGATTTTGACCATTGCAAGGCATGTTAAACGGTGCAATGACTCGTGCAACTTGTCTCGCAACGCCATTGCGAGACAAGTTGCATGAAAAATTGCACCGTGTAACAGGGCCTTATTAAGGTCTTTCACATTTACACACGTTAATTTGATCAAAAATGACGTCATTGTCGCTGCTATGGTAACCATGATGTGTCAGTATGGCCGATGTTTTAAAATACAATACAAGTGGAAATGTTTGCGAACTAGTTTAACTTTTTATTTTGTTAAAACGTTTTTCAATTCCTGAAAATAATTAATTATCCATCTTTTTAAAAAGGTCGCCAGTGTAGAATTTTTTCGTTGCAAGAAAAAACGTTTTAAATTTGAAAAATCTACACCGGCAATTTTTGGCCAAATAATTATTTACACTAATCAAAAGATTAACAAAATATAAAATGAGGTCACCGTTCTTTTTTTTCGAATTATAGTAGTTTAAAGCCAAAGAAAACCGGTCATATAAAAACGTCATGGCTACCATAGCAACGGCACTGACGTCAATTTTAGCAAACATTTCATACTCTTCAGGTAGTATTTTCTAAACAATTGTAAAAAAAATACACCCAAAATCGTAAATTTTCCAGCTGCAAAAAAATTCAGTAGGGAGCCACCTTTAGGATCCATACAGACCTAACGCGATTCGACAACGCGACGCGAGTTTTTGGCAGTTTTTAAAAACAAATAGAACGGTCAACCGATAAAACTTTTACAAGATATGCAGACCAAATAGCTAATTCTAAAATATTATTTAAAGTTAAATGGCATTGAAAATTCCGCCTCCCGTTGTAGACTGCGTTGGTCCTTCTTTTCCGCGGGTTTAGATTTTCGGGTATGGTCGCGGTCTAGTCCCGTTGCCAAATCGCATTCGGTCTGTATGGGCCTTTAGACTTATCACATAAATTAATTTACCAGAGAAAAAGCAACTCACCATCTTCTGCTGTTCAGTTTGTTTAGCCATGCTTTATCTTGGCTTTGATAGATTCACTACAGGAAATTAGAAAAATACATTCTACGGGTCAATTAAAGCTGTATTTTGCAGGGGGCCCTGTAATATAATTTGGGGGGGGGGTGAATTTTTATCCAACAGGATTATATTTAGGAGATTTAAAAATGGGGGGAGGGGGTGTTGGTCAGGTTGGGGGGTGTTGGACAGGTTTTCGGAAAGGGAAGATTTCCTATTTTGAGGCTAGTTTTTCTAAGATGACGTCCATACCATTTATGCTTTTGACTTAAAAATAATTCATTGTAGTCTAGGGGTATTGCGACCACCAAATGTTCACTGCTTAAAGAATAATCAGGTAGAAATTTTTACTAAAAAATATTAATTTTCGTAAATAAAATGTTATACTTTTCCATACTTGAAAAATTATAGGAGAACTTACGTCTGTAATAAATATCCTATATAGCTGATGTCCAATCCGTCTAAAATGATTTTGGGTCCATTTTACAGATTGGAGAAGAAGGCGACGCCATCTTGATTTGGAAGTCCTTCGACCAAGCCGAATTTTTTGTGTTAATTTTACTGCCATTTCTTCGTCGTTTTCTTCAAAATTTCTTCGAAACGTCTTCCTCAGAGGTTCGTCGACATTTTTATGGTATTTGATTGGTATTTATACTCGTTCGTTGGTAGAAAATCTATGCTTGTGGTTCAATTTTTTTCGCCGAGAGCGCAGTACCTTCTTTCGTCGAAGTCCAGGAGCAAATGACGTCAGAATCCGATTGTTCGCTGACAAATACCCGTATGTATATTGACTAATGTGTGATTTTTTAAATACGAAGCTATAAAGCTTAGTTTCTACGTTAAATTAACGTTTTTTAACCACAATTTTCAACTCTGATATTTCTTGCATTTCTTTCCTTTATGATTTATATTTTATTTCGTTCAAAAAACGCTCCTAAAGAGCGTTTACCGTGTTTTTTTTTTATTCCCATGTTATTGAGTGCGGAAAGACAAGTCCGATTTGTCGGTTGAGTTTAACTTTTCCTCCGTGGCCGAATGGTAACGGCAACTGTATTGTGAAAAGCCACGCCCTTTGGTGTTTGCTGTGGGATCGTCCCTAGGTTGCGACAACTCAGGGACGAACCCAAAGGGTGTGAGTGACTCTCGAAAACAGATGCCGGTACCGATAGGCTACCGAAGGAACCTTTAAACCTTCGGTAAATTTCTTCTACTTAATCATTTACCTTAATACTGCCAGTCGGGGACCTGCATTTCGGGGACCACCCAAAACAGCAAGCTGCCGTGCAGGAAGGGCAATACAATTGCAGTGTAACACTACAACTGTACTGTCCTTCGTGCACGACAGCGAGTCGTTTTGGGCTAAACGGCTAGATTTGTAAGACAAATCTAGACGTCTTCCAAAAGACGTCTAGATTTGTCCAACTATATAGGGCCGACTTCGTCGCAATGATTGTGGTGCACTATTTTGTCATGATTCTGCGCAGTCGTTTCTTGTTCAATAAAGCTGTATATTACTAAAAAAATGCCTTTGAAAAGACCATCCGTGGTTTCGGGTTTGATTCCCAAAGCATTTTATGTTCATATTTACAGCTTTCTTAGGGCAACTCCATGCAAGTATGGAGAAGCTGATTATGTAACTTATCATGGCCGACATACAAATGACAGTAGTTTTATAAAGAAGATGAAATGTATAATAAACCGCAAGGTTTGTTATACTGTTACTGTCCTAGGGAATTGACCGAATAATGTTGTAATCACCCACTCACATGCAATTACGTAATACTTATGGCTGTTTCTTCCGCAAGTAACAACAGAGCTTTAACGAAAGAATCATTCATGAGTCCTTCGATTTATGAGGAGTGAGGACAATATGTATTCTAAGTTAGATACCCAGAGTATTTTATGAACTTATACACAGCTACAATAGCAAAACTCCGTGTATACCATTTCGCAACTTACGATATACAACTTACTTACGTTTTATACAACTTACTTACGTAACTACGTTTTACTTTAGTTTCCTATCAATGGCAATGCGAACATTTAATACATGCACGAGTTCATTGCATCATGAGTATTATGAAACGAGATAGAAACTTTTTAGTAAAGCTTTGTAAAGCATTGGACAGGTTATTTTTCAAATATCATGTTAAACGCGTGTACATTATTATATGTCTGATCATCAAGCCTAAAATAATGGAGGAATTGCCATTCACGAGGCCATTCAAGTGTTTGCGATTCAAACCAAAGGCTTCGTAAATTACTTATATCAAGGACACTGTTGACAATGACCCGTTGAAATTTAGCTGTGCCTATACAGTATAACTTCACTTTAAACAGAGTTTACGATAAAACAGCGAGAAAATTCATAGCATATCACAGTTATTAAACAGGACTCAGTTATGTTCGAAAACTCAAATACTGACAAATATCCAAACATTAAAGCTTGTAGCACTATTCAAAGATTAAAAATACACTTCGTTTTCAATTATTGGTTCATTATCGTCCGTATAATAAGTTGTATATTGTGAGTTGCGAAATAATATACACGGAGTTGCAGTATTAAATGCCTCGACCGGTAAAATGTGTGTTCATATTGAAATTTAACTATACCTATAGAGTATAGACTACATGCTCGATACTTCAAGTATTGTAATTTACCACAGTTAAATAAATATTATCTTATCCTCCTATACAAAGATTAAACCTTCTAGCTTCCTTCACACTTCGTTCTCAATTATTACCTTATCGTCCGTAATCAGTTGTATCGTAAGTTGCGAAATGGTGCGGACATGCTCTGGAAATCTTAAACCGAATGCCTCATAACTGTTGATAATGTCATTAAAAGCTTCGTTGCATGTGGAAGAAACTGGGTGATTACAACATTATTCGGTCAATTCCCTAGGACAGTAACAGTATAACAAACCTTGCGGTTTATTATACATTTCATCTTCTTTATAAAACTACTGTCATTTGTATGTCGGCCATGATAAGTTACATAATCAGCTTCTCCATACTTGCATGGAGTTGCCCTAAGAAAGCTGTAAATATGAACATAAAATGCTTTGGGAATCAAACCCGAAACCACGGATGGTCTTTTCAAAGGCATTTTTTTAGTAATATACAGCTTTATTGAACAAGAAACGACTGCGCAGAATCATGACAAAATAGTGCACCACAATCATTGCGACGAAGTCGGCCCTATATAGTTGGACAAATCTAGACGTCTTTTGGAAGACGTCTAGATTTGTCTTACAAATCTAGCCGTTTAGCCCAAAACGACTCGCTGTCGTGCACGAAGGACAGTACAGTTGTAGTGTTACACTGCAATTGTATTGCCCTTCCTGCACGGCAGCTTGCTGTTTTGGGTGGTCCCCGAAATGCAGGTCCCCGACTGGCAGTATTAAGGTAAATGATTAAGTAGAAGAAATTTACCGAAGGTTTAAAGGTTCCTTCGGTAGCCTATCGGTACCGGCATCTGTTTTCGAGAGTCACTCACACCCTTTGGGTTCGTCCCTGAGTTGTCGCAAGCTAGGGACGATCCCACAGCAAACACCAAAGGGCGTGGCTTTTCACAATACAGTTGCCGTTACCATTCGGCCACGGAGGAAAAGTTAAACTCAACCGACAAATCGGACTTGTCTTTCCGCACTCCATAACATGGGAATAAAAAAAAAACACGGTAAACGCTCTTTAGGAGCGTTCTTTGAACGAAATAAAATATAAATCATAAAGGAAAGAAATGCAAGAAATATCAGAGTTGAAAATTGTGGTTAAAAAACGTTAATTTAACGTAGAAACTAAGCTTTATAGCTTCGTATTTAAAAAATCACACATTAGTCAATATACATACGGGTATTTGTCAGCGAACAATCGTATTCTGACGTCATTTGCTCCTGGACTTCGACGAAAGAAGGTACTGCGCTCTCGGCGAAAAAAATTGAACCACAAGCATAGATTTTCTACCAACGAACGAGTATAAATACCAATCAAATACCATAAAAATGTCGACGAACCTCTGAGGAAGACGTTTCGAAGAAATTTTGAAGAAAACGACGAAGAAATGGCAGTAAAATTGACACAAAAAATTCGGCTTGGTCGAAGGACTTCCAAATCAAGATGGCGTCGCCTTCTTCTCCAATCTGTAAAATGGACCCAAAATCATTTTAGACGGATTGGACATCAGCTATATAGGATATTTATTACAGACGTAAGTTCTCCTATAATTTTTCAAGTATGGAAAAGTATAACATTTTATTTACGAAAATTAATATTTTTTAGTAAAAATTTCTACCTGATTATTCTTTAAGCAGTGAACATTTGGTGGTCGCAATACCCCTAGACTACAATGAATTATTTTTAAGTCAAAAGCATAAATGGTATGGACGTCATCTTAGAAAAACTAGCCTCAAAATAGGAAATCTTCCCTTTCCGAAAACCTGTCCAACACCCCCCAACCTGACCAACACCCCCTCCCCCCATTTTTAAATCTCCTAAATATAATCCTGTTGGATAAAAATTCACCCCCCCCCCAAATTATATTACAGGGCCCCCTGCAAAATACAGCTTTAATTGACCCGTAGAATGTATTTTTCTAATTTCCTGTAGTGAATCTATCAAAGCCAAGATAAAGCATGGCTAAACAAACTGAACAGCAGAAGATGGTGAGTTGCTTTTTCTCTGGTAAATTAATTTATGTGATAAGTCTAAAGGCCCATACAGACCGAATGCGATTTGGCAACGGGACTAGACCGCGACCATGCCTGAAAATCTAAACCCGCGGAAAAGAAGGACCAACGCAGTCTACAACGGGACGCGGAATTTTCAATGCCATTTAACTTTAAATAATATTTTAGAATTAGTATTTTCATATTGAAATTACTTAGCTATTTGGTCTGCATATCTTGTAAAAGTTTTATCGGTTGACCGTTCTATTTGTTTTTAAAAACTGAAAACTCGCGTCGCGTTGTCGAATCGCGTTAGGTCTGTATGGATCCTAAAGGTGGCTCCCTACTGAATTTTTTTGCAGCTGGAAAATTTACGATTTTGGGTGTATTTTTTTTACAATTGTTTAGAAAATACTACCTGAAGAGTATGAAATGTTTGCTAAAATTGACGTCAGTGCCGTTGCTATGGTAGCCATGACGTTTTTATATGACCGGTTTTCTTTGGCTTTAAACTACTATAATTCGAAAAAAAAGAACGGTGACCTCATTTTATATTTTGTTAATCTTTTGATTAGTGTAAATAATTATTTGGCCAAAAATTGCCGGTGTAGATTTTTCAAATTTAAAACGTTTTTTCTTGCAACGAAAAAATTCTACACTGGCGACCTTTTTAAAAAGATGGATAATTAATTATTTTCAGGAATTGAAAAACGTTTTAACAAAATAAAAAGTTAAACTAGTTCGCAAACATTTCCACTTGTATTGTATTTTAAAACATCGGCCATACTGACACATCATGGTTACCATAGCAGCGACAATGACGTCATTTTTGATCAAATTAACGTGTGTAAATGTGAAAGACCTTAATAAGGCCCTGTTACACGGTGCAATTTTTCATGCAACTTGTCTCGCAATGGCGTTGCGAGACAAGTTGCACGAGTCATTGCACCGTTTAACATGCCTTGCAATGGTCAAAATCTTTGCGAGACAAGTTGCATGAAGCATTGCACAGAATAGAAGTCGGTTCTACTTTTGGCAACGATTGCACTAATTATTTTTAGCATTGCAGCGTGTAGCATGGCTTCGTGCAACTTGTCTCGCAATGTTTATAGCTTGGAGAGTTCCTATTGGCTCTCCCCAGTACACGCTTTACTTTAATTACAATTTGGCGCCAAATAGCGCCTCTCCCTAGTCTCTTCGCATGCCTCTGTCCCCTATCGTTGCGAGTTGCATGAAAATCATTGCAGCGCGCGTGTAACACCTCTTGCAATCCATTATCAAAATCTTTTTTTAAACATTGCGAGACAAGTTGCATGAAAAATTGCACCGTGTAACAGAGCCTTAAAGGCGGTTTTCCACTAGGCGAAACTTTTCGACCGAATCGAAATTCTTTTTGTTTCATGAGCACTCGAGCAGAACTAATTGTAAAAAGACAAAGATTCCGCCTGGTGGAATCAGGCCTTAAGATATTACACTAGACGACAATACAATGACGTAACCATGGCAATCTGCATAATGAGCTACGCAATATAACGCATTTTTAAATGTTTTTCACGCATGTCAATACATATATATGTTGCCAGGTTGCTTATGATACTAGCTTCTTTTCAACAAGTAACAATTGTTCAAAAAGTCTGCCCTACATCGTAAAATGTCCTCTGACCATTACTTTTTAAATTTTCCCCTAAAATTTTTATTGCACATTTTTTGGTAGAGTGATATGAAGGCAACAACTCGACGACACAATTAAAGCGAGAGCAAAGAAGAACAAGCAGATGAAAAAGTGTTAGGAGACGTCGACAGAATGACGACCAAAAGAAGCCACAACTATTCAACGATGATAGCAAATGTACGGTTTGTTACTGTTATTTATGTTCTACACAATTAAGAGAATTCTGTTTACTGTTATGCATTACTCATTACGTATGGCACGGCATTTTATTTTCACCAGAATTTTGTAGTTTTTTTATAAGACGTATATTTAAAACTTAAGTCAAATTTACCGTTCAAATCCATTTGCAAGTCGTATCGTTCCGCTGGTTCACAGAATTTTATCCATTTTTTATGTGGTTCACTGTAAATTGAGCGGACCATGATGGATCATCAACAGAAATGAAAAACCGCGACCACCAAAACAGAAGCAACGACGATGCAAAGACACGGTGAATGTAAGTTTTGCTGGTGTAATTTCTGCAATAATTTAAATATTTTTGCCCTACGCGACGAGACTATTGCTCATGTTCATTGCCACACCCTCTAATATAACTCTTACTCAGTCGTAGCGGACACTTCACCAAATATTGGGGTAGGGAGAATTTGATTGGCAATATCATATGACCACCTTCTGTACCTGAAAATCTCAATGATGTAATCTTCTTAGCCTTAAATTTCACGCAATTTATAGCTGGATTGAAAAATTGGTGGTTAAAAAGTTATTGTTGCAACTTTGTCACAGGGTGAACTTACCCAGTTTTTCCTTTATTTCTGTGTGATATGCTGCACCCTGACTTTCGTGTACTTAAAATTTAAAGAAATTTTAGCATTCCTATCTTTAAAAGTGTATTAAGTGAATACTTAGTTCCTGTAACATGTGTAATGATTTCACTACACATGTTGCAGGAATGTTCCATGCATGTACTTAATACACTTTTAAATTAAGACAGGAATGCTAAAATTTCTTCAATCTATTTTGTTACTAATAGGAAATGTCTTTTCATTTCAGATGAAGACCTACAACCAACAGATCCTACAATATCGCCAAGATGAGAGTAACGCAAGTTTTATCAAGGTAAGAGAAAATCACAATTGATTCCAGCGATTTTTTTAATCGTTTCTCATTAAAACCCGAAACTCTTCAAACATTTTGAATAAAATAACTTTTTCAAATAAATGTTGAATAACATAACTTTTTCAAATAAATGTTTATTTATCCTTCCTCAGGGAAAAGACATTTTGCATCAAACCACATCCTACGAGCTTGTACCGAGAGAAGACAAATGCGAAGTGAAGACAACTAGATCATCCAACCAAAGACAATACAAGATGGAATTACCAGACGAAGGAATGACATGGACCCATCAACAGAACGTCGATGCCCGATCAAAGAGAAACAACGAAAAGGCAAAAGTGATTAATATAGATGTAAGTGATAAAACTTTTGAAATACATGCATGCAAGAATTTCTCTCTTTTTTAATTAAACCTAATAATATACCTCACTGCTGACAGTTGCAATCTTGTATATTAAGTTGTCGGGTCATTTAAATGATTCATGTAAAAAAATTAGTGCAACTCGTGCATGTTTCTTTCAAAACGCACTTGAAATCGTACAAATGCCTATACCAACAACTATAGTTCCAAAACGTTGTTTGAATATTTAAGTTCCGAGCACTATCATTATTTCATGTTATTTCAACGGGTAGGAATTTTGTCCGCGCTGGTCAATAATTTTAGGCGCATTCGAAAAATTCTTTAAAAAATATTTTTAAAACATGGTGAATAATATATTCGCAAAAATAGAATATAAGCTAGTTTTCACACGAATGTACCGGACCTTTCTTTGTTCACTGGTCAAAGTATTTTTGATAAGAACGTCGCAATTTTCCGTCCCATAAAGCTGGATTTTTATACTTTTTTTGTTTCCGAATTTTCGGATACCTTTCCTACTTCAAAGCACTAAAAAAAAATACTTTGTCAGTAGTAAAAACTACAATAATAGTTTTGTTTGTGGAAACACCACGTAAATTTATTACTGCAAAGCTTGTGGTAATAATATGACATATTATTAGCACTGATGAAGATTCGGGCTTACGGATCGAAAGCTTTGCAGTAATAAATTTACGTGGTGTTTCCACAAACAAAACTATTATATGTTTTATTGCCATGCAAACATACAAAGAACTTAGTAAAAACTACGCAAAAAAATCAAATAAAACGCTCAAAAATCAGATGTCACATTTACCCTCTCCAGGGGCTGGTTGTATATCATGATCATGTTAATCATATCATATTAATCCTGAAATGTCATCCATGCAATAAGAAACGCCTATTTGAGAGTTAATCAATTACATAGGTGATTATTGAAAATTCTCTACGCTGATAGGTTGCCGTTGAGGTGATTATTACGTGATAATCACCTAAGTGATTTTCGAAATGTGTAGTTTTATTATTTTTCAAATAATCACCTATGAAATTATACTAAAACAATTATTCACTTCAGGCTCTGTGATTATCGTGCATAAAAACCTCGACTTCGTCTCGGTTTTTATTCACCGATAATCACTTCGCCTTCAGCGAATAATTGTTAAATATTAATCACTATGATCAAATATTCATTCAATACATTACCTCGGGCCAGTGAACTGTAATAACACTGGAACGCTAACTGCAGATAAACATGCCCATACTTGCCCGAAGCCAAGATGGTGCTTCTCGCAAGCTCAGCGAGCAATAAATTAACTTTCAAAAGGACTGGGGAGAGTTTCGAGGAGCGGGAAATTCAGTCAAAAGGTTGTTTTTGAGCGAAAATCAGCAAGAAAAAGCACTTTTTTATCGAAAGTCTTCAACTTTACAGATTCAAACCTGGTTTACTGGATAGTTCTAAGTATTTTACATCCACTAACAGCAAAAACTTCCTGGGTAACAGCTTGATATTCAAAATATTACACAAGTTTGAACGTACCGAAAAAAACTTCGCACTTTGACTCCAAAAATAGAACTTTATAACTGCTCTACGTTCTGGAAACATGTTTTGTATTAAATTTCGGGTATTGTTGAAAGTTTTTAGCTTTTTTCCTTGTTGAAATACAGCTATTTAGTGGTCGAAAACAGACATCTTTTAGGCGGCGTATTTTCCACTCCATACCTACATGGCGGCCATCATGAGTGGCTTCAAAGATGGCGGCCAAGTTATCGTTCCAGTTCTCTTAGAGTTCACTGCCTCGGACTGACCAATTCATTTGATCAAGTTCTTCGAAATATTCATACACTTCCTAGTATAATTGTAAACTTCCTGTTGAATAGTTTGAATGCACCAATCACCTTTGTTGAGGACATTTCCTTTGACCAGAAATGATAAAATACTTGGAATTGGCTCTTTCAATTGGCTCTTTGATCACTGTTCAAAGTATTTTTGATACGAACGTCGCAATTTTCTGTCGTGAAATTACGAGAATTCCCGACCCATAAAGCTGGATTTTTATACTTTTTTGTTTCCGAATTTTCGCATACCTTTCCTACTTCGAAGCGAAGCATTAAAAAACAATACTTTGTCAGTAGGAAAAAGAACGCAAAAAACCGAAATAAAACGCTTAAAAATCAGATGTCACATTTACCCTCTCCAGGGGCTGGTTGTATGAAAAAGTGATTAAAGTTAATCATAATTAAGTGGAAATGTCTTCCAATAAGAAGCGCCTACTTGAGAGTTAATCGCTATTTAACTACAAAATCGTGATTAAAATGATTATGAGTTTTATACAATCGGCTCCAGGTCTTCAGTCTGTTTACTGTGCCAATTTTAACGCGTGCGCAGACAAGATTCTACCTTTTTTGTTGTTTCAATAAGAAAATAATTCGTCCTACCCCTAGCTCCCTCCTGGTCATTTTGCCCTCAAACATGGTTGCCGTGACGTCACATGAAACGCTCTTTCTGCCTGCACTGTGACCTTCAATTTTTAATTTTGGCGCACACGGGAAGACTAGGACTCACGCGCCTTGGGGGCTAGGCGGAGGATGGGCGAAAGCATGTGCTAGCCCAAATGCCAAATGCTAGCCCAAAATTGACCAAAACATGCCAAAACCGGTCGAGTAAAGGGCCTAGGTCTGGGCTGTCATAGATATTATTATGCACATCAATATTTCAGTCACATTTCAAATTATCAGTTAATTTAAAATTAAGTTCTTTGTATGTTTGCATGGCGATAAAATATAATAGTTTTGTTTGTGGAAACACCACGTAAATTTATTACTGATCGAAAGTATTACTGAGCTTACGGATCGAAAGCTTTGCAGTAATAAATTTACGTGGTGTTTCCACAAACAAAACTATTATAATTTAAAATTGTTATTATGGGATAATAAATGGCATTGAATTGGCGCCGAAGCCTAAAATATCGACGGCAATTTTTTGTCTGCAATAATTTGGTAAACCGCTGATTATGAGGACTGAATATCTGCTAACAAATCCTGGTAATTTGCATAACTCAAGCCCTTAAAACATATTTCGTGGACTCATGGATACTTTTTAAATTCTAAAGGTGATGTGATGAAATGTTGATGTAATGAAAAGAGATGATGAAAAGACCAAAAAGAACCACTCACGAATAGCATGGAGCCAAGAAAAGAATGACGATTCGCAACAATCCGAAACCACAACATTGCTAATATGAAAGTAGCGAAAAATTTTACCAATGTAAGTTAGTTAAAGACAAAATACTTATTTAAAGATCAAAGGGGATTCAAGTGAATACAATGATTTTCTCATTGAAAATAAGCATGCTAGGAGTTTACCAAATCTTTCGACTTTGTTTTCCAATTTACGGAGTATGGAAATAATTGCCCTAAAAATCAGGTAATACGTTTGGCCTTTGGATAAAAATTTCAAAAACGTGATAACGCAGTCTTTTCGCAGTAACGTATCATTTCATAATTTGCTTTTTATAACAACAAAAAAGTTTGCAAAATTGATAGTAGAGAACTGTTTGTATAAAAAAGATCGAAGCAACAATACCTTAAAAGCACGAAATCTTGCCTGGAATATTTTCGATTGTAGACTTTTCTGAAAACAAAATATTAATCCGCGTCACCCATAGTTAATGTAAAATAAACATGGCGTGGAGTCTAGCACCAAGCATTCCTCTTTTTCATCGTCATTTGGTGTTGATAATAAAATTAATGTCAGGTGCGGTCCCTATCCATGTTTATATTCTGTTAACTATGGGATAAGTCTTGTATTCACAATGAAATCAACATACGATGAAAACAAACAATCCTATTTCAAGCGTTAAAAAGTTATTAAGAATTGGTGGGTTTATTTTTCTTTGTTTAATTCCCATAGGAATACACTATACTTTGGTTTTTATGTTAATTTTTTACTTTGCGCAAGCATTAAGTTTTTTGCAATTTTATTTTTTTCCGTATTTGTAATTCCCAGGGGAATATACTATGCTTTGTTTTCATGTTGATGTTGATTTCATAGTGTAAATTTGACTTTATAATGAATCCTCTTTGATTAAATATGATAAGTATCTTGTTATTTGCGGGTTTGAGAGCAGCTGCGACGTGCCATGCAAATGATCATCAAGGCGTTACGGTTAAATGAGTATGAGAATTGCGGTTAAGTCTGTTTCGATCTGTTTGAACTATATAGATAAACAGTACTGCATGCTCACTAAATTAGCGTCATTGTGATTTTCCTTTGGATTTTCAACTCTTATGAAGTTTTAAAAAGTAATTCTATACATTCTCATGCTTATTTAATCGAGCCTTTGGTTTAGGTAAGTTTAAGGTTTGTATTTACTTTGGACCAGTTAACAAAACTCAAGCCCATACCCTTTCAGTTAAGATTTTACCTTTCGAACCAGAATCCAAAACTCAGTCTAAGTGGGTTATAGGATAGCTAGTGATAACGTAATTTATCTTTTTATTTTGCTTTTTTGTTTATAACGTAATTTATTAGCTAAATGTATGGACTGTGAGAGTGTGCGCCGTGTGTATAAGATGCATGGGGTTAAGCTAAACTAAAGGAATTAAAATTTTGAGAGCACATATAAAGAGAAAATATATCTTCTTCGAACAAAATAACTAATTTCCTAACATCAGCAAAATTAGTCGAGTTTCGTTATTTAAACCAAAACAATAGTAAAGTATATATAGAAGGAAAATCCGGATTTCGAGGTTTCGTATATTTTTCTATGTAAAATTTCATGTTAGAGGCAACTAAGAAACTCACCTGTTTGTATACGCGGTCATTCTTAATCGTCAACCTTTAATTTATTTGTTTGCGTTTGGCCTAAAATATTCGAATAATTAAATTAATTATGCAATATACTTTACCAAAATTTTAATTCCTTCGGTTTTAAGGGTGGGCAGTTCGGGTGGTGACAGGTTGGGCAGTTGTGAGTGTCTGTGCGATGGTGAGGAAAGCGGAAGTTACGAATGGAATGCAGGTAGCTTAGGAACGAGGCAGACAGCTTAGGACCGAGGCAGACAGCTTAGGATTGAGGCAGGTAGGCAGTTGGTAGGAATCAGTGGGGGGCACTTGTCATTTCGGCCATGGGATTCAAAATTTGCATGTCGAGTATTTGTTACTAATTGTTTGTTGTTTTACATTCGCTAGGTATGCGCGTGGCTGCTCTCAAGAGAAGATCAACTTAGCAATTTGCATTAGCATTTGCAAGGTTGGTCTTCTCTTCGCCCCGCTACCCCGGCTGGCTCTCCGAGTGCTACCTCTACTTTAAGCAGAAGTACTTTTGCTTCTGCTTGAAGTAGAGGTAGCACTTGGGGAGCCGGCCGGGGTAGAGGGATTTTTTTTATTTTTTTTTTCAATTCCCATGGGAATTGAATTTTGAATTAAAAAGGAGTCTCTTGTATAATTAATGAACAATTTATTGAAAAGAACTTGTAATTTTACAATTTGAATAACAATAAAAAGAGAACAACCACTGCATACTGTACTTATTTAAATAACAATAGAAGAAAACAGAACATGACACAAAGAGAACAATTAACACTGTGTTTACACAAGTGAAAACACAATATTAAATATGTGAACTTGGTCGTTTCAAGATGAAAGTTTATACTTCAAGATAAATAATTACAAAACAACTCTGATGATAAATTTTACGAGTTTGACGAAGAAATCTAAAGCGTAAAATCGAGTTGTTTCACAATCACAAAAATATATATGGCTCAAAGACAAAGTAAATCGAACTTGCTTTTACTTTTTTTTGAATACGGACTAAGTGTTTTTGGTAAAGTGAACAAAAAGTTTCACTTGAGTATGGAAATGATTTTATCGCGATGTCTAGATGCTAAGAGAATTCAATTCTTTGTAATACTCAATTGAACATATTTAAGAACATTTTTTTTCAATTGCCAAATCGAGAAATACTTAAATTTGAAATCATCTCTGTCTTTCGGAGCCATATATTTTTGAGCGTCGTTTTTTAACCTGACAACTTTGAATTGATTATATATAATGTTAATACTAATTAAACTGATGAAAATGCAGTTCAATAAAATTTTAAAAGAATGTTATTATTTCTCCAATACTGATTGATTTTTTGAACAAAAATTCGAATTAAATTTGCTTTGCTTAATTAAGGAAATGGTACATTTCTCGTCCTTGATAAATTCAGTAAAATGATACACATTGATGCACTATTTTACAAACAAACATCTCCTAGATATCACGTGGGGAAAAGTTGTTCTGTTATATAATTATTTGTATATTTTAAAACAACAACTTTTTGATTTCATTATGAAATATTTTTGATGCAAAACATGTAGCAAACATGTACAGAAGCACACAAAATATTGTTGAACCAAACTTTCAAATGTTCATAAAGGATTTTCTGATTTATATCCTTCTATAAACTGGTCAAACCAAAAAGAAATTTTTCAGTTGGAAAACAGCTTATTGTTTTGCATAATAAAAAAACAGGAAAAAATTTTACGTGATAATGCACATATCAACGGCCTGCCCGGGGGGTACACCCCGGGGGAAACGAGGTGGAATTTGGTATTTTATCCGTGTATTCTTCCCTGACAAACTTCGCAATAATAGGACGACAGGGGGAGGGGAAGTAGGGGACTTTGACATGACAATTTGAATTTTATAAGTGAAGTGCACAATTGGTGCAAACTCAAAATCGCAGGCTCACAGAGAAAAATATCGATCGCCAACTTATTATTCATGATATTTTGTAGTGATCTTGCTAAAATTTGAATCAATAAATACAGAATACATGAGTGCCATTGTGATACCCCAATTTGTATGATAATTTTTAATTGTTTGTATGCTATTTATATTATGAACTACTTTATTATAAGCCCAAGGGGGAGGGCAGTTTGACTTACACATTTCCTGGGTGAGGGAGGGGGAATTAATGCATTAGAATCATGTTTTTTTAAAGTCCCAGGGGTGTACCCCCCAGGGCAGGCCGTTGACATGTGCATAAGGTATAACTTGCTAACTCAAAAGTAGACAAACAGTTTTGATCAAAGTCTTCAGTCCCAAGGAACAATCGGTTTCCATACAATTCTTAGAATCTCTCTCAACAAACAAAATATCATATTGCATTTTCATCAATTTCTAGTATCAACGTTAAAGCAAACCAAACACAAACATCAAAAGACATGAAATTAATTGAAAGGTCACAAAGATTGAGTTTTAGTTCATTTTGGACGACATTCTTGTCAGGTTAAAAACAGACCTTTTTGAAGTATAAACTTACCTTTACATACTCGTTGAAAAGACCATGTTCGAGTGCCATGTAAACCTGTTTTCTTATATTATTATTATGACTATTAATAACACACCATTACAAAGTGGAACTATTTGAAAATAATGTTGAACTGAAGCAAAACAAAATACATGTAAACACAGAAAGCTAACAAATTAATTTTAATTGCAAAACAATTATTAACCACAACCAGCCAATAAAAATTCTAAAAATAATCTTGTCATTTTAGTAACCAAACCAAAGTACCGAATTAACTAATTGAATCTGATTCGATAACAAAATTTCATGCTTTAAAAAATTAGGGGCTGCAGGTCAGACTATTTAAATAAAAATAGTATTTTAAAATCTAGAACATTTTATTCAGATTATAAAATTTGGTACATAAAAAGCATCTCAGTCATTCCCGATCTTATGTGACACATATTTTTAGTTTCAGCAAAATTTGTGTGTGGTTAATTTCGTGCTTGAATTTTGGTTCAAATCTGATCAAATTGTGCCTTGATTAATTAACACCTTAGCACAAAGAACTGTTGATCTTATCTTCAGGTTCAATATTCCTATTGGTATATACTTTTGAATGCAGATTGTTTTTCCTTCCCAATAATACAAAACATATTTGTACCTTCTGTGTGCAAATAGTTTTAAATGCAAAGAATTAATGATAATTTTAGAATTTGTATAGTACAGTAGTAATTGATAGTTGGTGTAAATTATGTAATTCAACCCTTGGTTGCAATGTCATTTTTATTAATAAACCTAAAACCTAAACCTAGAACATCATCCTGTAGTCTGGTTGTGATTTTCCTTGCCATGCATGACAATCAATTTCCTTTTATTTTCTCTATCTCACATTACCCAAAATTAAGTATAGTTTGCTGCTTCAGTTCCACATTCAAATAAGTTCCTCTTTGTAATGAAGTAAAGGCAATATCCTAGACTTTTTTGACCTTAACTGTTTGTTTTAAAGTTGGGAAATTCTTTTTAAAAATCACAAAGTTTGTTCCTAAATTCGAATTTTTTGTTGATAACAACTGGTCGGCACAAGAATATAAAACAACTGAAGAACACAACCCTCCTATAAGTCAGTACTGTAAAGAACTGCCTTGTTCCTTAACAAATCCATTTTATTTGTATCCAGGAATAATCAAACTCATGTATTAAGAGTGTGCTGGGATAAATAAGACAGGACAGTTAAACAACGAGGCAGTTCTAACAGTGCTAATTTTAGAAGTATTGTATACTTCAATTAATCACTAATTGCTTTTTCTAAGATTCAATATTTCAAGACTCAAATAAAATCCAGAATGAAAGAAACAGTGTGATTTTCAGATAAACTTTCCAAACTTTCAACAAACACTGAAAGTCCACTTAAACAAGAGAAGATTGAGATGGGACATAAGTTGCTGTTTTCACAATGCAGTTCGATAAGTTCAAAACACAAAGTATGATGAAACAAATGTCAATTAATCAATGTTCTTTTAATCCTTTGCTGAAAACATTAACTGAAACATGAAAGATGACTAAAAAAAGTCACATGACTTATTTGTAAGTAACCGTTTTGGTTTCTAATAAGAAAACACCTCAATCTTCTCAATGTTTAACTGCTGTGACAAAGCCAAAGAATGACAAACGTTTCATTTTTTTATATTTGACAAAAACACAATTTGGAAATATGTAGAAACAACTATGTTCTGAGAAATAACCCCAGACAAACACAAATTTATATGTTCTGTATTTATGCCAAACAAAAAAAAATGTACAGGTATGTTGAAACCAAATCGTCATTGTTAAACACAATTTTTCAAAACACAGACAGTTTGTCATTTTCTGGCTTGCTCATAAAATGCTTCTTTGCTTTGAAAATTATGGACTTTCTGTGATTGGTAGCAACACCAAACTTAACCAAGTAATCAAGGGACCATAAAACTGAAAAGTCAAAATAGTGGTGTAATAATAGAATAAAAAGAGTGCAATTTTTGTGCACTCACCATAGTTAGGCATAAAGATTGTGTTATTTTTGTCGAATTTTGTGTCATAAGTAAGATGGTCATGCTATTTTTGCAATATTCTGCTGGGATTTTTGAAACCATTGATCACAAGCAACCACATAATGTTCAAAGCATTTCATGTAAGATAAGAAAAATATTAAAACCTTTTTATATACTTTCCAATGACGTTGTTCACTTTTGCAATCAAAAACACTTCAGCCAACAACTCGAGGCATTCTTGGAAATTGCAACACATCTAAAAAATTTAAAAACTCACTATTGAGAACATGAAACAAATTAATAACATATTACAAAGATAATTGTCCAAGAAATACAAGGAAAACGTTAAAAATAATTAGAAGAAAAATCATTTACCTCTTATTCAGGATCTTGGAATAGTCGTAATCATGAGATCTTGAGACAGGAACTTGTGACATTCTTGGAGCTTGCACTGTACATCTACAAAAATTTACGAGAATTTTGCTGAGGATGTGAATAGCTTGGCTAGCGCAAAAGCAGCCTAAAATAAACCGGTGGTGTGTCAGGTATCTTAAGAGCATGTGTGCCCGCGTAACCAATAAATCATCCCCATTTTCCCATACGAACATGTGTAGAGCACCAGAAGCTGAAACAGCATATCTTTTCCAGCCAACCCTATTCTCTCTCCCTATGCACCGGAATTCGGTTCCGGCCGGTTAGTTCCAGCCAGAACCCTCATTTTTCAGGGTTTCAGTCAAAACTAATAAAAATGGCTGGAACCCAAACTTTGTCATTTTCAGAGAAATAGATTATCAAATTTACTAATTAAATAGTATAAGATGAAATTTGGACTACACATGAAAAATGTACACTATTAGCACTTAAAGATGCGGTACAGTCCGATCTGCAAATGTGCACAAAGGAGCCCTCTTTTATTTACAAACAGTTTATTTAGGTTTTTATTTCATTTTATGTTCTTGCAAAGCTTGGTTGTTGTCTCTTGATAATTTATTATACTCTAGAATCATGAAAATATAAATAGTTGTCGAATAAAATTCAATATTTTGGATACCGAAATGTAAACAAAGCCTTTGTTTACATGCGGACTGTACCGCATCCTTAATTATAAAATTTAACATCATGACAAATCTTTTCTTTCAATGTCAACTTTTGTTTAATAACTATTTTATTCAAAATTAATCTACTACAACTTTTAAGTGGCTTTATTACTGCCTGAAAGATAAAAGAAAAACTCAATTTGTAGACTGATGTTGAAGATATTTAATGTTTGGATAAAAAACAACAAAATTGTTTCGATCTAATTCGATGTTTCCGCATTCCGCAAAAAGCAATTACATTTCTAATTCATTTCCAATAAATACAAATGAAAAATGGGATAACACAGTTTTCATAATGAAAACACCACTTTTAAATTTATTTTATAACCCCGCTCTGAGTTTTATCTTTCAGAACCTTTGCCATTTGTATTTCTAGCACAAAAAGGTAATCTATTCCTTCGTTGAGCTCAAAGTAAGTGGTAAAATGTTTAGCCATTGATGTATTCTAAGAAAATGAGTTGGTTTTTTGCCGAAAGATTGTAAATAACTTAACAAATTCGCTCCATTCTGGAAGAAATATTTAGTTTGCTTGTGCGATGAATCGCTCACTCAAGCAATCTCGGGAGCGTGCGGACGCACGCCCCCTAGAGCAAGGCCTGTACATAAGTCCATCTTTGTTAGTTTTTGCGTAAGCGCTATTTGTCATAATTCATCAATCAGCCCCCCACTGAAAATATTCAAAATGGCACATGTCCAAGGGAGGGTGACTGCTTCTGTTTACAGTACTTGCCGAGTGACGAATCATGAAGAATAGCGCTTGTGCAACAATAATGAAGATGGACTTCTGTATAGTATTCTGTGCTATGGTATGGTAAAGTGTAAAATTTCCAAACACTTGCTAATCTGTTTAAAGTGGCTGCCCAGGGTTTTATTTCCGAGGGTTACGTTCTTCGTATATACGTAAACTGAAACTCGTGTGATTTCAAAATACAAACAAACGTTGTGTTTTATTTGAAACAAAAGTGTGAACTATGCTTAAGTTGAAAGGATAAAAAGAGTTCTAAAAGCCAAGACACACTTGGATGTGATGTTTCAAGATAATGTAAACTTTTTTTCAAGCGGTATTCTGGAAGTTTTTTGAACCGCTTGGTGCCGTACGCGAGGTTCGATCACAAACATTGGGATATAATATAAAGTTTCCTCAAGAATTTGCAGTGTTTTCTCCACAATCTACAGTACCGCTCGTGTGTGTCTTAACACTTTTTTTGCGTATGATACGCGTAGCATACGCGTATCATAAGCGTATGGTACGCGTATCATACCCGTATTATAAGCGTATGCTACGCGTAAGCTATCCAAGTGATACGCGTATGAAGTGCGTAGGATACGCGTATCTTAAGACTATGTTACGCGTATCTCTTGATTATGATACGCGTATCGTAAGATTACGATACGCGTGTCTCATAATTACGACGCGCATATCTTAAGATTACCATACGCGTGTGTTATGATTACGATACGCGTGCGATTAATGCGGATATACACGACCATTATAATGCGTATAGTCATCATGGGCAGACACAGTATATGTGATATATCTTATACGCATGGAACTGAAACGCAAAATGCGTCGTTTTATAGATTTGAATAATAATAAAAATATCTAATACGATATTCATTGGAATCAAAATACGTAAATATAGTTATAAGTAGAAATCCAATAAAATAAAGATCATACTGCAATTATACGAAAACATGCATGTAAAAAGCACTAATCAATCACTGAAAAGCCCGGCTTAAAGTTTACAGTCTTTGCACTATTTTTGAAAGTTGTGTTAAAATGTTTAGTAGGGCCTATACATAGCAATCAGTCATTTAATAACCTTATAATCATAGAAATTGTTTAGATTAGTCATGTCGGTTTTCAAGAAGGCACTGGGCATTGTAAAATACTTCATTTTTCAAATTATACATGCATGCATGTTAATTAAATTTCTCTCATCAAACGATTAACTTTAAACCAGTTAGCTTTTTGCACTAGTTTATAGCGGCATAGGTTTTTTAGAGGAGGGGAGGCAATATGACAGCATTTTATGGCTGTGTCATCTATACTACTGATATAAAAACAAAGCAGAAAATTATTAATTACAAAGTACGTACCAAATCGACGTTTAAATGGTACTGATAAATTATTTGATAACTGCAACGATTTAAACTGCTTTTATACTACATTAATACTATAATGTTCAATGTATGCATGCTATGCGTGTGAGCTCATTGATTACGCATACGCGTATATCTGTTGGGTATATAGGCGTATCTGTTGGGCATGTACGCGTATATATTGGGCATATACGTGTATATATTGGGCATATACGTGTATATATTGGGCATATACGCGTATCTGGCTAGATCATATAAATACGCGTACATCATCCGCATGTATATCATATACTGGCCATCGCCACTGACGCCACGAAAACGAAGATGCCTGGCACGCGAATTCCGCTTTATGCGAAAGAACAAATAATGATGCTTCACAAGAAGGCGTGAGGCCTGTGACTTACACATGTCAGAATGTCCTGTGAACACTACAGGCTTGGTGAACAGGCCGAGGAGCAGGCAGTCCGGATTTCAGAATTCATCAAGTGGCCCAAAACCCTTTGGGGCTGTCAATTTCCCGTTTGTAATACAAAATGACTGAAAAGCGGCAAAATTCGCAAGGCTATATTATCCGCATTTTACAACATTTCGCAACAAAACTTTGGAATATTGCTAATTTTGTGATGCTCTTTCAAGCTGTGATGAAATTTTTGTCTAGACTTGTTGAGATAAAAATTTAGTCTATTACTCAAGTGGTCAATTTACTTCATCATTCATACTCTAGCTTAAATGTATCCCAACAAAATTTTTTTTATACACCTTGCACTAATATACGCCTTGTATACACTGTATACGCGTATCAAATGTATAGGATATACGACACGCGTGTCATACGCGTATCTGTTATATACGGTACGCGTGTCATATGCCTATCTGTTATATACGATATGCATGTCATACGCGTACCTGTTATATACGGTACGCGTATCATACTCGTACCGTATTCGTATCATACGAGTGTCATACGCGTACCGTATTCGTATCATACGAGTATCATACGCGTATCATATGTTAAGACATACGCGAGTGGTACTGTAGCAGCATTTATGACAATAACGATGAATTAAATAATGAGCCCTCTACAGGTGAAATGAGACTATAAAATGTTAAAATGCCACTATAAAAAGTTAAAAACTGAAATTTGAACGGGCATTTTGCGAAAACATCCGACAATACTACTATAAACTTTCACAGGACGTATTTTGACAAACATTTTTCAAATTAATACCAAGAGTCATAACTAGTAATTACCTAAATATCTTTGCCAATTTTACATGTATAATCCACGCTTAGTTGACCGGTAACCGACACAGTTATAAACAGTATATCAAACATAATTTGTTTTTATACAAAATGGATGTACACATCAGTTGGGGTATTTATAAATTGTTTGTGTCAAAATCTAGTAAAATTGCCAAAATTTAACCCAAATTTATCCCTTTTCCTTCAGTAAAATTTTTTAAAACTTTGCACACGTTTCGGCACAACAAGTGCAATATCCTTTTTTCCTAAAATTAAATCGAAGGGTTTCAATATTGATTTTTGACGTTTTTAAAATTTTCCAAGAAACGTATTGATTTAATTTTTTTAAATTGAAAGGAAAAAATTATTATACAAGTATTATCTTTTATGCAAAGTTTTAAAAAATTTCACCAAAGCGAATTTTTAAAATAACCTGAAAAAGAAAGCGAATTTTTAAAATAACCTGAAAAAGACAAATTTTGAGCTTTATTTCTAACCATGCTGTTGCCATGATAACAGATTTTTAACACAAATGTAGCAATTTGTAATGTTCAGGAGAACATTGTCAATAGGGCCATTTAAACAAAACAAAATAAGTCGCGACTTACATAAGACGCAACTTAAATAAGACGCGAGTTTGTCGTATAAAAGGTACAAAATTCTTATGTAAGACGCAACTTAAATAAGAACAGGATTTTTAGCTGTTCTTATTTAAGTTGTGTCTTAAATAAGACATTTTGGATAAAAAGTTTACTGCATATGCCCGAAACAACGTAAAATTATTAGCCTTGCATATTAAAACAAAAACAACCAAAACAACATTATAGCTATAGCAAGTAAATAAGACTAATGCTGCAGAGAACCATTTGTTCGATAACTCCACTTATGTAAGCCGCGACTTATTTTGTCCCGACTTATTTTGTCCCGTATAAATGGCCCTAATGTGTCCAATAAATTTCGTCTTCATGTCATGTAAAGTAACAGGAGTCTCCTGAATACAAAACTGTAGTCAATTAAAAAACCCTAGAGAGCCACCTTAAACAGGCTTAAAATTCATAAAATATATAAAAATATTTGCCTCCTTATAAAGATCCTAGCAAGAACAACTAACTTTCCTCTACTATTTCAATAATTTTATAGCTTCCTTAGTCTTTCTATTGAATTGGTCAGTGCTATTAAAATCAGATCACGGTTTTTATTTCGACAATCGACCAAACCGATGCACGACTGCACGTGCAAACTACAAACTTTATACCGAACATTTCGCACTTAATTCGAGCCCGATGTCCTAAAAATTCCGTCTACATTAGCAATCTAAGTATTCTACTACAAATACTGTTATTAAATAAAGCATATTACCTTCAAATAAAGATATGATTGATCAATATAAACCAGCAGAATTTTTACGCCATATTTGCCACGCGGAGATTTATAAAAAAGCCTGAAATTCGGAACATTCCGGAAATACGTCGGAAATACGGATCACAACGATGCAAGTCGACAAAATCCGAGCCATACGCAAACTATGCGCAAATCAAATCTAATGCAATTATGCAAGGGGGGACCACAAGAACCATGGGGTGGGCAAAAGGGGGACCTTTCTGGAGTTGCTTTTGCAAACGAGCACCATGCGAATTTTGCCATTTGTCGTGCTGGGAACGAGGTTGGTGCTGCTTTTGCAAAATCAAAAGAACAAACGCCTCCAGCCCTTTTCAACCACAACCATAAAAAATAAGAAAGACCCTGGGAACGAGGTTGTGCTCTGGGAATAGCGGAAAATAGAAAAATAGCAGTAGCCGCAGTCTCGTTTCCTGACCCTGCGATCCTCGGAAAGGAACGTTAGGCTCTGGGATAATCTGTTGCCGGAAGCCAGTCTGCAACATCGGTCTTTGTAAGTTCAATATAAAAACCATGAATAGTTTAGGGACCAGTTGTTTTGGAAATGGCGTCAAGATGCACTAAATCCGCCTTGGTTGTGGCGACTTTTTTAGAGATAGGAATCATAGGAGCAAGATCCACACAGACGCAGCCCGCGAAGTCAAGTGACATCATAAAGATTATAGGATTTTTACTATCGATTCAGATTATAGTAAACATGCCGGAACAACAGAATAAAGATCCATACAGAAGGGCCACTTACGTCGGAAGCTTTGAAGTTTCTGTCCTCGCGCATGTCGCATTACGCATGTATTGGCCGCCATTTTCCTGGCCAGTCAATAACATTTTCTGGCCAATGTTTACGCCGTACTATCTAGCTGCTCCGCCTTCTGGCCAGTGAACTGCATAATTTTGCATAAAAAAGAGGCCACGTTGCACCGTTGGGTGGCCCATTGGTTACCGATCTTTATTCTGTGCCGGAACCCACAGGTATCCCTGGAAAGACTAAGGAGATTGGACTTCGCTTCATTTCTATGCACTACAACTTCGTACCCAGAGAGGCATGCACTTGACGGCTCTGGGTACGAGATTGCAGGCGCTATAAAACAATTTCACATAGGAGCTACAAAAGGTGGTTTACATGAAGTAGTGCAAAGCGATGGACGGGTAGTGCAGGGGGTTTATGGGGACATCCCATTCCACCTTGCGCGCCTGACGCACTACTTCAGGTAAACCTTTTTGATAGTGATTTGCGATGCGAAATCTTTTTATAGCGCCTGAGGACAAGGGAGGATTGTACCGACTTTCAGGTACACGGCTAAAAACGCACAGGTTGTTCCAAGTTGATATCGACAGGCGTGAACAGTGTTGTGCGGCCAACTATGAACAAGTTGCCAACCATGTTGCTCCAAGTTATTACAGTTGACCAATGCTGTAACAAGATGTTGACAATACTGTTCACAGTGGGCCGCACAACCTTGTTCACGCCTGTTGATATCAACTTGGAACAAGTTGTTGATTTTCTCAATTTTATCCGTGTACCTTATTGAAGAATAACTCTACCAGCACACTGGATCACCACATTCGAGATATCCTTTCTAGTTAGTTGAGACAAACAACGACAACTTATTGCATGTAGAATGCTATCTAAACTAAACTAAACGAAACGAAACGAAACCAAGACATTTGACATATCTTTTTCAAGTAGTTTCAGCCACCACTCTCTCTAATACAAACACATCTTCTCTGAAGGCTAATTTTCACTCTGGAAATTATCCGTGGTTTTGAACTGACAAGAAAATTTCTCTTTGTCTCGTGAGCTCTGGGCTGGAACTAATGACTTTAACACAAAGAAAAATTTTCTTGTCCATTCCAATGCACGTATAATTTCCTGAGTGGAAATTCGCCTTAATACAGGCACACCTCTCTAATACAAACGCATCTCTCTAATACAGACGCATCTCTCCTCGCGTTTCAAGTCCGTTCAGACACAAACCAAGATAGCGAGCTTAGTATTAAATACCCTTCTACACCGCAGCTTATTGGTTTGGGTCCTTAATGGAAAATTCCCATTATAGACTAATTTTAAAACTAGGGAAGGAGATGCAAATAAATCACCACAGGTAGAAAGAGCATACTAAAATTAGTAAATTTGCAAAGTTTGGTTGCGAAATGTTGTAAAATGCGGAAAATATAGCGTTGCAAAGTTCGCAAATTTTTTATACTTTTGTATTGCGTGCGACCATTTTCGGCCTAAATGTGGTAGGAATGTGGTAGGAATTCCGCACGCGATACAAAAATATACAAAATATGCGAACTTTGCAAGGCTATATTTTCCGCATTTCACAACATTTCGCAACCAAACTTTGCACACTTACTAATTTTAGTATGCTTTTTTTAGCTGAGTTGTGATTTATTTGAGTCTACTTGCCTTGTTTTAAAATTAGTCTATAATGGAATTGTCTATTGGTATACGAAATTCCGGTAAAAGTTGAAAAAAAAAACAGGCACACAACAACATGGCAAAAAATTATAATATTAAAGAAATATTTACAATTTTCCAACATAATTATATATATTTTTTCTTTTCTTTACATTTCTTATATTATTTTCATTTTTTCCCATGATATATTACTTAATTTCTTTTCATTTCTTTACATTTTATAACATTGAATTTCTTATATTACTTTCACTTTTTTTTCATAATTATATATTATTTGATTTCTTTTCATTTCATAACATTTTTATACTACTTTCATTTTTTTTCATAATTATATATTATTTATTTTTTTTCATTTCTTTACATTTCATTTCTTGTATTACTGTCATCTTTTTTTCATAATTATTATTATTTAATTTGTTTTCATTTCTTGACATTTCTTAAATTACTTTCCATATTTTTCATAATTATATATTACATTTCTTGACATTTCTTATATTACTTTCATTTTTTTTTCAAAGTATATATTATTTACATTTCTTTTCATTTCATTTTTTATTACTTTCACTATTTCTCGGTCTTTGGCCTGTTTCAAACGTCGCATTTTGCACGTGTCGAATTTAAATCGCTTTGGCGTGGCATCGAAAACTTCATGTAATGTGTTTCGGAGAAAGAAAAATCTTTGGATATATATTTCTATTTTTCCAACAATTTAGGCTTAAACATTCTTAAGACGTTCTTAAGTACAGTAATCACAAGGTATTTTTGCAGTTTAACGATCTTCGGTGTATTCTTAGTAAATTCTTTAAATTTTTCTTATTTTAACCTTAGATTTTTATATGTTTTAATATCTCAAGCTAAACGTTGTTCCAGGCAACGCCCAAGCCCAATTGAATTCAAATACATACAAAATTCTACGTTTGAAACGGAATACACTGGAATCAAATGCACCTTGCATATATTCGACACAAGCAAAGTGGGACGTTGAAACCAGGCTTTACTTTTGTAAATTTTACTTTAAATGATCGATATACATTAATTACGAGCTACATTTCCTCTTCTATTCGCACTAAGTTAAAACTCGTTTCTTATTTTTATTCAATTATTGGATTTTAATGGAAAGACAACTGCACCCAAAGTCACCACATGCTTAAACCACAAATCAAGACTTTATATATAGTACAAGATCCTTACGCGTTTAGCCTCAATTTTGTAAGTTCAGATATTTTGTCAATCGATAACGTTCAGTAATTTAGACTAACTAAAAAACTTTTTTTCATTTATAAATAACAATATTCGTTCAATTTTTTTAGTTTTTGAAATTGACTGAATGTTACCAGCATGCAGAGTCCAAACTCCATCAACCAGCAAAATTTGAACCAGTAATTTGATGCAAGACATAAGAAACGATGAAACTTTGGTAGTCAAATGTGACCGACAACTCTCAATAACTCTCTTAATTAAATCAGCATAACCGGAAGAAATAGTTGGCCTTAAATTTGATTATACTTCGATAGTGTCAGAAACTGTCAGGTTCGTATCGTCAGCAAACAACCGAAGTTTTGTTTTATTCAGGCATTGAGGCAAATCGTTAATATATAACAGAAACAATAGGGGCCCTAAAATAG
Organism: Paramuricea clavata; assembly: GCA_902702795.2. NCBI lineage: Eukaryota > Metazoa > Cnidaria > Anthozoa > Malacalcyonacea > Plexauridae > Paramuricea > Paramuricea clavata. The sequence goes on from CACRXK020000062.1 coordinate 43,772, forward strand.
AGCCTTGTGGTACACCACATTTGATCAATTTCTCTGATGAAACAGATCCTTGTATTTGGTATTTTTGGTTTCTATTTGAGAGATATGATTTTAGAAAAGACAGAGCTTGTCCTTTTATTCCATAAAGCTCTAATTTTTTCAATAATATTTGATAGTCGACAGTATCAAATGCTTTTTTTAAGTCAATTAAGACTACCAGATTAAACATTTTGCGGTCTAAATTCATATACCAATCATTTGTACAGTCAAGTAATGCTGTAGCTGTAGAGTGAAATTTACGAAAACCGAATTGACAGTCACCCAGAAGGTCAAATTTGGTTAAATAATTGTATAGCTGATCGTACAGAATTCCTTCCATAATTTTGCTAATGACAGGCAGAACTGAAATTGGTCTGTAATTTCCTGGCAGGTTTCGTTGGCCATTTTTATAGAGAGGTATTACTCTAGCCGTTTTCCATTCGTGAGGGAAAAGGGATAGGATAATAGCTTGATTGAAAATATATGTGAGTGAATCTGAAATAGCAGGTGCAGCTATTTTAATAATTTTACTGGAGATCTTATCAACGCCGGTGGCTTTGTTGCTAGAAAGACCATGTAAAAGATGGTAGACATTGCTGACAGTGACTGGCTGGAATGCACTGAATTCTGATTTAGCCTTTTCAATATATGTTTGAAAGTTCAAATTTGGAGTATCAATTTTGCTAGCTAGATCAGGGCCAATATTTGAAAAATAATTATTAAAGCCCTCCGCAATATCTTTGGTATTTGTCAAACTATTTTCACCTAATTTTAACTCATTTACTACTTTTGGTTTGCTTTGCCTACCTAGTATATCGTTTATAGTTTTCCAAGCCTCCTTAGGGTTGCATTTTTTATCAGAAATTTTAGTGGAGTAATAATTTTTTTTAGCATTCCTTAGCTGAATATTAACTTTGTTTCTCGTTGTTTTGTAATTTAACCAGTCTATCTCTAGGTTTGTAATAATGGCCTTTTTTTTTAATCTGTCCCTTGTGAATATAAGTTGCTTTATAGCACTTCTAATCCAAGGAACTTTTTTTGTTCTAATCTTTTTATGTTGAAGTGGTGCATGGTTATCCAAGACCTCTACGAATAATTTCTTCCAAATTTCCCACATAGCATTAGGATCTTCAGCGAAGAAGTATACATTTTCCCAGGGTTGTTGCCTCAGATCCTCAACAAATTTTTGATGATCAAATTTTTTCATATTTCTTATCTCAACTTTCTTCTCTTGTTTTTAAAACACTGTATACAGTGTTATTTTCAACCTTCTGTCTTTAAATTCAAACTATTTATCATCAGATTTACATTTCTGGTCCGAGTTTGATAAAATCCCAACCGGAAACACGACTAAACATGTCGAAACAATGCGTCGTTTGTACGCGTGACTCTGCAAATGCCAGAAATGATTCTACAGGTCAAAGTGCACCTATACGCGTGAGTTTGACGTCATCCTGGCTAAAGGAGCTCCTTATTGGCCAAGTATTACGTAATACAAGCGCGTGCGGGTAAAACCCGATACCTTGAAAAATTCAAAATAAACATTTCTAGTCTGCGTATTCATACGAAACTTTCTACACGAAAGCGCTTGAATACAAAGAGTATTTTACACATATAGCCTTTCAGAAAATGACGAAAAGTTTAGAAGATATTCAACTTTTTCTCTTTTTTTTCGCTTGAATGTTTGGCGAAGCGGTGAGTATAAATATATGATTGTTTCGGTTTGTATAATGTTGTGACGGCACTTGAACCCCCGTTCCAAAGGTTATTTTGTGAGGATTTCAATGGTGGGTTTTGTTTTAAAGGAGGGTAAATACTCGCCGACATATTTACATTAGAAAAATTCAATCGTAATGTAATGCGAAACCACTTGTCGAGAAAGAGTTTAAAGCGCTCCGAGTCGGAAGTTCGAGGGTACTCACTGCATGTGTCCACCGTTCACAATGTTCACGTTGCCGTAAATGAGGACAGAGCCCGAGAAATAATGTTTGGCTAACAATGAGACATAATGCTGACTATAAATCCAACTTTCGTTTTCATTCTTAAGATTATACGGCAGCAGATATGGCAGGGCGTCGTGATGAAATTCATTGAAACATGCATCAAAAAGATATCCTGAGAGAATATGACTCATAGACACCGTTCCCGCCAGGTTTATTTCTTTGCCATTTACATCGGTGGGACTTACCATGGCAATACGCTGTAATTCCTACTGCGGGTTCGTATTTCACTAGAAAATTCTCAAAAGATCGCCATAAGCCAAGAGACGTTACATTGACGTTGGTATCGACATTTGGCCGCAGAGATGCGTCCTCGTCCATAAATATGTAGTAGAGGTACGTGGTTTTTCTCTTCATGGCGTGCTCGTAAAGGTAGTTCCTGCCTGAGTTCCAAGTTGTGCCATATCGGTGGATGTACTCTACATGTTCCAAATTCCCATTCTTCGCTTCGTCACATTTCTCTTTGTAACCGAACATAATAATATCACAGTTGCATGTAGACCAATATTGCATTCCCCTCTAAAACGTACAGGAAGACAGTTCTTCCCCATAACTAAGTACAGGAACGTTTTTGGCGTTGCCGAAGTGCTGATCAGGCAGCTTCCAGATGGTGTAAACCGTTCCTCGATATTGTCACCAGTAAAGAAAACCCTGTATATTGCCGTAAAAATCGTTGAACTAAAAATTAAAATACAGATTTTTTTTTTTGCACGAATTTTCGGCCACATAGCTTCGCCTAGCCCGATGTGGGTTTATTAATTGAGCGAGCGAGAGAGAGAAATTCAAGCTCCGACTTCGCCACGTTGCTCGAACAAGTAAGTTGTTATGCTTATTAAATATGTGCATGTGTAATACTCAGTAACAGAGACAACGTGGTACTTCATATGCATACAGAATTATTCATTTATTAGAGATTCCGCATAGCTGTATACATGGCACTTCGACGTGACACTTCATATTACATGAATGATTCCGCTTTGCCTGGAGTTGATTAGGCGTAGGATCATGGCGCTCCAACGCCACCGGCAAAAATCTATGTTGTCCTTCGACTTTTTTTGCACCAAATGAATATGTATCCCACTATAGACTAAACAATATCTTGTATACCTTATCTGGCCTAACAAACACTTCAGAAAACGTTGGTATAGTTTATCATGCGTTTCAGCAAAACCCTTTGAACCTTTCAAGTGATCGACTATCGTCTGATGTTCTTCGATTTTAAGCTTCATTTAAGGGGCGAACCGTTAGAAAAGTGGGGGGGACAAAAGCAAAAATAAAAATCGAGCAGGGGAAACAGAAAAAAAAATCGTGCACCAGAGAAGTTTGAAAAAAAATTCGTGCAGAGACTTTTCAATAGGGAAAATTATAAGTTGACAGGGCCTACAGGTACAGTGTAAGGGTGGCCCCCAAATTTGGAAGATAAAAGAAAAATAATTTGGAACGTTTTTTGATATAATGTTCTGAGAAGAATTTGTGAGGGATATTTATGGGGGAGGTTCTAGCGATCACGGACGTTTGTATTACTAACTAAAAATAAAATGGCTTTACCCTGAATAATAAGACAAGATGCGTTTTAAAAAGGTCTACGGATATTATTTCCATGATTGTCTAAATTTGAAGAGAAAAATCGCGCGGGGATATTTGGAGACGCAGTGTATCAATTCTCATTAAAGCTCTAAAGCATGGCACATTCTACATGTTATATTATACACTTAATGTCTGCTCCCGAGGGAAATAGTTAGTTTTGTTTTCCCGAGAGTCTCAATGTTTCCCGAGACGAAGTCGAGGGAAACATTGAGATTCGAGGGAAAACAAAACTATCTATTTCCCGAGGGAACAGACATTAAGTGTTTTGTTATATAGCGACGAACAAAAATCATCTTCAACAACATTCATATACAACAATTGTTTTTCGTGGCAAAAACTCTATAGAGTAAACGAGTTGTATTTTTCTTCCCTTTTACATTCTTTATTTGAACACAAACTTGGAAAATCGTAGTTTCTAATTATCGTAGTTGTGCCGCCATTTTGTTTATTTATGTACGTGGCCGGTCGGGGCGGGCAACAATTTTTCACTTGTTGCCCGGCGGGAAACATTGCATTTATCTGAAGTCACGTGACCACAAATCAGCCAATCACGTTTGGTGTTCACGCTAGCTATATAACAAATAGAGGATATTAGACGATTGCGAAGAGATATGGATTTTATGTTCGAGTGGCAAAAAAAATATCGCACGAGTGAGCGCAGCGAACGAGTGAGATATTGTTTTTGACACTAATCCATATCTTCTCGCAACCGTTTAATGTCACTGTAAAAACAGATTGGTTGAAATGACCAATTTAAATTGGTTGTCTCGATCAGACGCATTAATTTAACCAATTTTTATTGGTTAAAAGTAACCAATAAATGGGTTAAAACAACCCACAAAAATAGTTAAAACAACCAATATTATGGTTATTTTGACCAAATAAAATTGGTCAAAAAAAGATGTGTCTGAGTCAACCAATTTAAATTGGTCATTTCAACCAATCTGTTTTTGCAGTATATGGACTTACTCACAGTGACAAAAATACACACAAAGACGACATGTAAATAAGCACGCAAAAGACCGGTATAAAAGCGATATTTTTTTAAATTATCAGTGCAAACATAAAACTAGAATAAATTTTACTTATCTCAAGATGTCTTTTAAATGTTTTCGTTTTATTTCCAACGTTAAAATTTCGTTTTAAATACGAACCAAGGACCATTTGTATTTTCAAAACAACCGCTTCGTGTGCCACCCGCAGGGGGTGAAATACGGAACTGAATACGCGCACCTGGTCCCGGATGTAGTGACGTATGAGTTCTACGAGTGTTTTAGTTTCCAGTAAAACACCATTGTCCATATAATAAAAATATTTATGAGACTTGCTTCATAAAAATTCATAGTATTACAAAGAGATAATATCAAGAAACTTACATCATACACTGTCTGCTTTTACTTCTACGGGAAATCTCTTTAATAATATAATAATCTGTTAGGTAATAAAGACTCTTTTGTGCATATACTCAAGCTTTTAACGCGGTAAGATTCAATAAATTATCCACTGCATACAATTAGCCTTTACAAAACGTATAATTCTGCGCAATGACTGATGTAAATAATCTTTGAAAGTTAATAATTAAAAGTTCATAACTAACGCATTGTCGTCTATTTTAAAAGGAAGTTTCAAAATTTTTTCCGTCAATTGAAATGTAGGAGGTACAAGACATAACTGATTGCAGTGACTATATTAACCTCTATATACTAGAAAATACATGCATGCAGAAACCCCTCGCCTTGTTGACAGAACTGTTGTATTTTCCGAACATGAAGTATTCAAGTAGTTGTCGTGATAACACGATAATTTTGTTAAGAATATTTTTACAAATGAAAAATCCCCTAAAAATATCACTTTTAATTACAAAATTATCAATTCACCAAACATATATATGCTAGGTATGTTATTATCCCGAATATAAGTTTCAATTTAAGGTAGAATTCAACCTCGAACGCTTCGCAAGACGTTTTAAGATGTTCTTTATAAAACTGAACTGCCTTTATCGAAAATTAAAACTTTGAGTGAAATAAAATGATTCAAATTCTCGCATGCACATTCAAACAACTGCTTTCTTTTTTATTTAAAATTTTTAATATAATAGAAAAGCCGGATAATCAATGAAGAAACACTGAAAACATTTGCATGACCCCGCTCTGCCGGGACGCGATGAGGCGTAGGATCATGGCGCTCCAACGATAACGCCAAAAATCAATGTCGTCCTTCAACTATCAACATTGAATGGCGACATTAAAGTTCATGTCGCAACTTCCAACATCTCACGGAGGGACGCCGGAACGATGTGAAGGCAAGGGGGGCAGATTTTCGTGAAAGGGCACTTTTGAATTGATATATACTAAGAGATGTTTGCAAAACATCGATCGGGAGTTGAACTTCGCCTAAACATGTTTTCTAGTTATTTGATGATAGGGGTGTGAGGGGGTTCTCCGCCAGGCGATTGTGCTATTCTTGAAGCTCGACTGCATTTCTTGCGTTTTCTGAAGAAAATTCGTAGAAGAATTGCACTAACATTTCTGACAATTCGCTATTTCGCCAAGGCAATCTTTTAAATTGAAAGGGCACCTTTGCCCCCCTTGCCCCTCTTGGTAAAAGGCAACGGGGGCGGCTGCCCTTCCTGCCCCCTAGTTCCGGCGTCCCTGATCTCATGCATCAACAACGAACTTGACATCCAAGAATCAATTACAATAATCAACATCCATGGAATGTTGAATGTTCCGTTGTGATGAACTTTGAACTTTGAACTAAGAAATTAACCAAATCACTAAAAGGACCACCTCAAAATTAGTAAGTATGCAAAGTTTGAAGACGTTTACATGAATACAGTTCGAATAATAAGCTTTCGAAAATCGCGATATTTACTATGAAATGTACTGTCATTTTTGTTTTGGGGGACGTGCATCAGTAATTTCAAAATTTTGGAAAGCTTATTATTCGAAGTGTATTCATGTAAATGTCTTCAAACTTTGTATAGTTACTAATTTTGAGGTGGTCTTTGTAGTGATTTGGTTCATTTCTTGAGTTCGGCATTTTTAACACTCGTCCCCAGTCCTCTTATCAACTTCGGAATGGCTAATTACGCATCAATCTCGTTCTCCGAGCCTGCGATCCTCGGGAAGAAACGTGAGGCTCTGGGATATCCGTTGCCGGAAGCCAGGAATCCTGGCTAAGACCGAACTGCGCGTTCCATATCAACGGCCAATCAGATTCCTCCCTGAAACGGATTATCCCAGAGCCTCACGTTCCTTCCCGACGATCGCAGGCTCGGGGAACGAGATTGATCACGCATACCTTATTCAGCTGGGCATAGTCATAACCACACAACAAAAATATCACGTTTTCACAGATAATATCGTCGAATCCTCCACCCCCACAGAGAAATTGAGCAAGAAATTTCATTAAAGCATCCGATGGCAAGAAGTCAAACCCACAACCTCCAATGAACTCACACAGCAACTATAAACAAAGAAAAAATCGTTTTTACTATAAAAACTTCCAAAGGTTACACATTTATCTTTTCAGGCGGTCCCTATAATTGGGCAAGCCTGGGAAAGATCGCCTGCCATGCAGGCTACACTGTAGGAGGCTTCTGCAGATAATTAAGACCTATTAAAGAGAGAGTATCTCGCCAGTGATCCTTTGGTGAAGATGAGTTTTTTTATATGAAGATATATTACGTCTGTTCCCAAAGAACAAACAACTACGACTTACGACTTTATTGATAATATTAACAATACAATAAATAGATATTGCCCAAAAGTAAAAGTGGGAACGGGTAACAAAAAACCCATGCGAGGCACCTCCCTTATAAATTTGACAATTATATTTACAATACACTATAAATTATAGTTGAGGTAAAGCTCGATGTGCGCATACCCACAAACGCATCTCTCAAATACGTAAAAAAGCAGATTTTGGACAAATGTACAGAAAATAAACTTGTTTTGAAAACATGTGACTTGGGCATGTACACGAAACGAACTTTACTTCAATCAAATAACTCTACATTATTTTAATTTCTGTGACACTCGTGTTGAACATGATATCTCATTCGTTCGCTGCGGCGCTCACTCGTGAGATAACATGTTCAACACTCGAAATAAATCTGGTATTTCCGCGCACCCATGTATTATTCTCTATAAATTAAATTTGATGATTGTAAAAGTCTCCGTGTTAAGCCAATTCAGAGTTTGCAAATCACGTCTTCTCCTTCGGGATAAATTCCTGTTAAACCACAATATGTACCTCCGAGTCGAAGGCTGGAATATGCATATAAGCTGCTCAATCATAATAGAACTGTCATTTACTAGTTAAAACATGACTGACTAGCCATAACGTGTACAGGCTAACTCCGTAAACTTTTGGTTGTTTTTAACCTTTATGCTGTGAGCGTTCTCTGGCAACTTTTCATATTTCGAAACAGTGGTCAAAATAGCCAAAAATAGAGACGTAAAACATAGCAAAAAGTAAAGGTAAACCACCTTTTTATATTTTAAAGTGAGTCAGTTGTCAAAATGGAGAGTAACAACTAAAGAGGTTACGTTTATGCTTTTTGAAGGAACAACGAGCAAATGGTCCAGTGGTAAAGACAGGCTATGCATTTTACCCATTGTGGTTCAAGTCCTACCACAGTTAATAGAATACATGGTTTGGAGACTCGATGAAAGTACAATATAACTCATTAACTATGTTGGTTTCGGTTTATGCAAGAATTTGGTCCTATCTCGTCACGTGTGTATTGTATTTAAATGTTTCGAATATTAATTACACAAGCCAGAGAAAAAGGTTAAGATGAATAGGTTACGGTAGTCTACCAACAACGAGCAAGCGGTCTAGTGGTAACGACTACAAGTTGTGTAATGTAACATTGTGTTTCAAGTCCTAGGTCTACATAAGTCATTTTGTGATTCCAAAATGGTTAAATTTTAATTACACAAGCTAGAGAAAAAGGCTAAGACGAATAAGTTCCGGTCGTCTACCAACAGCGAGCAAGTGGTCTACTGGTAAACACAAAATGCTGTGTACTGTACCATTGTGGTTCAAGTCCTACAGAAGTCATTTTGGGACTTGAAATGTGTCGTATATTAATTACACAAGCTAGAGGAAAAAGGTTAAGGTGAATAAGTTTGCAGCAGGCTTTCAACAATGAGCAAGTGGTCTAGTGGTAAAGACAACAGGCTGTTTAATGTACCATTGCGGTTCAAGTCCAAAAGGAATTAATTTTGGGACTCGAAATGTTTGGAATACAAGCTAGAGAATAAATAAGGTGAATAAGTTGCGCTAGGTTCCAACAACGAGCCAGTGGTCTAGTGGTAAAGACAACATGTTCTCTGATTTGTCATAGTGGTTCAAGTCCAACAGAAGTCATTTGGTTAATTTTAATTATACAAGCTAGAGAAAAAGTAAGGTGAATAATTGACGGTGGGCTTGCAACAACGAGCAAGTGGTCTAGTGGTAAAGACAACAGGCTGTGTCATGTTCCAGCTGTGGTTCAAGTCCTACAGAAGCCATTTTGTGATTCAAAAATGGTTAAATTTTAATTATACAAGATAGAGAAAAAAGTAAGGTGAATAGGTTGCGGTAATCTACCAACAACGACCAAGTGGTCTTATGGTAAAGACAACAGGCTGTGTCATGCACCAGGTGTGGTTCAAGCCCTACTACAGAAGCCATTTCGTGACTTGAAATGTGTTGTATATTAATTACACAAGCTAGAGGAAAAAGGTTAAAGTGAATAAGTTTGCGGTAGGCTTTCAACATCGAGCAAGTGGTCTAGTGGTAAAGACAACAGGCTGTTTGATGTACCATTGCGGTTCAAGTCCTATCAGTAGAATATTTATTACATTAGCTAGAGCAAAAGGTTAAGGTGAAAAAGTTGCGATAGACTTTCAACAACAAGCAAATGGTCTAGTGGTAAAGACAACATGCCGTGTAATGTATCATCGTGCATGGTTCAAGTCCTATACAGAAGTTATTTTGTGATTCAAAAATGGTCAAATTTTAATTATACAAGATAGAGAAAAAGTTTAAGATGAATAAGTTGCCGAAGTCTACCAACCACGACCAAGTGGTCTAATGGTAAAGACAACAGTTTGTGTAATGTACCATTGTGCAAGGTGAATAAGCTTCCAACAACGAGAGAGTGGTCTAATGGTAAAGACAACAGGTTCTGTAATGTGTCATAGTGGTTCACGTCCAACAGAAGTCATTTTGGTGTTCGAAAATGGTTGAATTTTAATTGTACAAGCTAGAGAAAAAATAAGGTGAATGATTGACGGTGGGCTTCCAACACCTAGCTAGTGGTCTAACGGTGGTAAAGACAACAGGCTGTGTAATGTACCATAGTGGTTCAAGTTTTACAGAAGTCATTTTGTGATTCGAAAATGGTTGATGCAGGTCCGAGTTACAGGCGCCCGTTCTATTGCGTTTCAAGCCCTCTAAAACAGGACCAAGTATTTGGTCCACTCTACAAATTTCATATTTGAAATCTATGGTCTATAGGCTTTCTGCCCCTGCCTTACTCAAGTATAACTCGCCGTTTTGTGACATGAAAATCACAGGTCTTTCCGCCCGGGTTATCGAAGAGAATTTGAGAATCAAAATGCCATATCATGATTGTGCCTGTAATGTGGTGCCATATCATGATTGTGCCTGTAATCGAGTTATAGGCGCCAGTTCTATTGCGTTTCAAGCCCTGTAGAGGAGAACCAAGAATTTGTGCCACTCTGCAAATTTCATATTTGAAGTCTACAGTCCATAGACTTTCAGTCGCTGCCTTACTAAAGCATAAATTCGACGTTTCTTGACATAAAAATCGCAGGTCTTTCCAAGTGAGTTATCGAAAAGAATTTGAGACATATAAACGAGATGCAGTTTTGAGCCTTAGGCTAAGTGCGCATTCTATTGCGTTTCAAGTCCTGTAAAACAGAACCGTGAATTTGCAAAACTCTACAAAATTCATACTCAAAATCTATGGTCTATAGGCTTTCTTCTGATGTTTTATTCAAGTATAAACAGGCTGTTTCTGGCCATGCATGATAATCGCAAGTATTTCCGAGCGTGGCATCGAAAAGAATTTGAGACTTAACATTAAAAGTTGTGGTTCAAGTCCTATAGAAGTTATTTTGTAATTTGAAAATGGTTGAATTTTGATTGAAAATTAAAAATAAGGTGAATAAGTATAAGTAAGTCTTGGGATTTATCTGCCTTAAAGCCGCCGTTCGAGGTGTTTCACTGCCTTATAGCACGATTGGCGACGTTTTGTTTTGCGACGCAGGATCTGGTTGAACATGCGCACTTTAAATGCTTTAATGCGAATGAGCATGCGCAGTTTGCCATTCAACCTCCCACAAGTGAAACAGCAAATGTTTTTGTATAAATTCGCTGCACTGAGTATGAAAAGTATTCATGTTAATCAGGTAATCCTTAGGCGTTGGATGATATATTTTTGACTGGCCTGAGGTGTTGGCTGGTTGTTTCTTTCTCATCTGGAGACGGTATAGCGTTTATCCAGACGAGGAGATTGTAGTTGCTTCTTTAGGCAATTATAAATTCATTTCAGTCCCCGGGATTATATATATAATCCCAGAGTTTGCGACTTGAAGAGAGTTGAATTTTAATTATACAATATAGAGAAAAAGGTTAAGATAAATAAGTTCTAATTGGTTTTCAACCCGAAGCAAATGGCCTAGAGGTAAAGACTACAACCTGTGTAATGTACCAGTTGAGGTTCAAGTCTAACACAGGCCCTTTTGTAATTTGAAAATGGTTGAATTTTAATTATACAACCTAGAGAAAAAAATAACGCGAATAAGTTGCACTAGGCATCCAACAACGGGCAAGTGGTCCAGTGGTAGGCTTTCGTCGTATACCAGGTGTAGTTCAAGTCCTACAGAAGCCGTTTTGTGATTCAATAATTGTTGAATTTTAATAATACAAGGTAGAGAAAAAAATAAGGTGAATAAGTTGGGCGCGTCGTCCAACAACGAGCAAGTCGTCTTGTGGCAAAGGCAACAGGCTGTGTCATGTATCAGGTGTGGTTCAAGTACTCCAGAGGATATTTGGTGATTCAATAATTGTTGAATTTTAATAACACAGGCAAGAGAAAAAAATAAGGTGAATAAGTTGGGCTAGTCTTCCAACAACGAGCAAGTGGTCTAGTGGTAAAGACTGTTGGCTGTGTCATGTATCGGGTGTGGTTCAACTCCTCCTGAAGATATTTTGTGATTCAATAATTGTTGAATTTTAATAACACAGGCAAGAGAAAATGTAAGGTGAATAAGTTGGGCTAGTCTTCCAACAACGTGCAAGTGGTCTAGTGGTAAAGACTGTTGGCTGTGTCATGTATCAGGTGTGGTTCAAGTCCTACAGAAGCAGTTTTGTGATTCAATAATTGTTGAATTTTAATAATACAGGCAAGAGAAAAAAAATAAGATGAATAAGTTGGGCTTGTCTTTCAACAACGAGCAAGTGGTCTAGTGGTAAAGACAACAGGATTGTGTCATGTGCCAGCTAAGGTTCAAGTCCCAATGAAGTCATTTTGTGACTTGTGTCGTAAAAGGTGACGGTGAATAAGTTGCCGTAGGCTTTCAACAAGGAACAGGTGGTCTAGTGGTAAAGACAATAGGCTTGTGTCATGTACCAGGTGTGGTTCAAGTCTAACAGAAGCCATTTTGTGATTCAAAAATGACTGAATTTTAATAATACAAGTTAGAAAAAAAATATAAGGTGAGTTGCGCTAGGTTTCCAACAACGAGCAAGTGGTCTGGTGGTAAAGACAATAGCTGGTGTCATGTACCAGCTGCGGTTCAAGTCTTACAGGAGGCATTTTGTGATTTGAAATGTGTCGTATATTAATTACGCAAGCGAGAGAAAAAAGGTTAGGGTGAATAAGCTGCGGTAGGTTTCCAACAACGTGCAAGTGGTCTCGTGGTAAAGAGAACAGGCTTGAGTCATATACCAGGTCTGGTTCAAGTCCTCCAGAAGACATTTTGTGATTCAAAAATGCTTGAGAAAAGCAAGAGAAAAAATAAGGTGAATAAGTTGGGCTAGCCTTCCACCGTCGAGCAAGTAGTCTTGTGGTAAAGACAACAAGCTGTTTGATGTACCAGCTGTGGTTCAAGTCCTACAGAAGCCATTTTGTGATTCAAAAATGGTTGAATTTTAATAATACAAGTTAGAAAAAAATATAAAGTGAATAAGTTGCGATAAACTTCCAACAACGAGCAAGTGGTCTAGTGATAAAGGCAACAGGTTGTGTAATGAACAACTGTGGTTCAAGTCCTGTAGAATTCATTTTGTGACTTGAAATGTGTCGAATATTAATTACACAAGCTAGAGAAAACAGGTTAAGGTGAATTAGTTGCGGTAGGCTTCCAACAACGAGCAAGTGGTCTAGTGGTAACGATATCGGACTGTAAAAGCCAATGTCGTGTATCAGGATCGGTTCGAGGACGAATGAAACAATCAAGAAAAAAAAAATGGTGGACGAAAGAAGAATGTAAAAGAAAATGGCGGCCGGGTAAATGTTTGGAGAAGATACTACCATTGAAATGAATCTTTAGTGGTTACGATGGTTGGCGCATGCGCGGTAGACTTAGAATATGACAGGGTTGTGGTGGGAAGGTGGCAGGGAGCAAGAGGGTGGGAGGCCCCCGGGGGAGGGGGGCCGGGAGGGGCAGAAAAATATACTAAGTCTTTTTGCTTTGCTCTTAGCGCAAGATACTTTAGGGTTATTTCTCATTTTTTCGGGGAAACAGAACCCCCGAATTTGCTTTTCACTCCGCATACAGCCAGTCAGATCGATCACCTGAGCACGAAGTCTCAGCCGGTCTTAACCGGGCTCGATCCTTCCACCGTAGCACCCGAAGGCTTTGAGTGGTACCACTAGACTACTAGGTCTAACGATGAAAGCTTAATGTTTTCCATCATAGCTAATCCTTTTTGCTTTCCCATAATTAATTCGTACCCCTGACAAAGACAAAAAGTCCTTGTCAAGGCAGGAAACGAACCTGACATCACCGACATGCGACACTAGGCCGTGACCACTAGACCATCGTGGCTGTCGCTTGTTAGCTTGGACTTTTGATTTTATTTAACCCTTTACTCACTGAGGTGGAATTAGTTAATAGGGCTGTAAAACACTAAAATGAATGTGGTGTTCATCACGGGCTTACACTTTTGATTTTATTTAACCATTATTTTCTGAGGTGGAATTAATGATGGGCAGTCCAACACTAAAATTAATTGTGAGCTCAGCAGGGATCGATCGATAGTTTGCAAGCATACGGCACTGTGTTGATTCCAGTGTTTCTTTAACCTTTTATTCTCTCAGGTGGAATTAATTAATTAGGCAACCAAATACTAAAATGACTTTTAAAAAGACAATATGCTATATAGCGTTCACCTCCTATCGACATGAAGATAAACGCTTCGCTTCTATCTTCTTCCCCAATCTTTTCACGATGGTAATTTTTCAAAAAGCTGCCTATAGTTACTAGATTTCAAGTCCGCAAGAAGGAGAGAATAGAGAATGCAATGAGGAATGAAGAATGCAGTCTTAGAAAAGCAGGAAAAGTCTGACATAGGTAAAAATCATGGGAATTTGTGAAAACCTTTTATCTCGCCTCCGGCTGCCCAAAGTTCTTTTTTATTGTACTTGACTGTTTGTTGTTTCGGGTGGAAATAACTAACAACGATGCCTGACATTAAAAATGGTTTGACTACAACCGGGGTCGATCCGTAATTCGTTCTCACGCAACACCAGTCGACTACCAGTCGACTAGTAGATCTATTCAGTGGTGGCAACTATATTAATTTCTACATAATCTCTCATTGCCAAATTTTCATTAAAAAAAATTAAGTCGCCAAAAATGAAAGGCCTGAGCCTTTACTTTTTGGCACGCAAATACTATACTGATGAAAAAATAAAATCCTGAATTTTAAAGGCCCATACAGACCGGACGCGATTTGGCAACGCGACGCGAATTTTCAGTTTTCACTGCCATTTAAGTTTAATATTTTTCAATGTTTTTCAAATATTCGGAACCACTTAAACAATTTTAGCTATATGGTCTGCACATCTTGTAAAATTTTTATCCGTTGACGGTTTTATTTGTTTTTGAAACCTCGCGTCGCGTTGCCCAATCGCGTCCGGTCTGTGTGGACCTCAAGTGTCGAAAAATGGACGAAAATTTCCTTCTTTCTTCCATTTTCCCCCTTTTTCAACGACAAAAAACCCTTAACTGTACCCTTACGACAGCATTTAAACCAAAACTTTACTTTATTTGCCTATATCTTTCCAGGGCCCTTTTTTCAGAGGGTATTTTCGTGAGCCGTGAATGGTCAATATTTGCTCGCGTGAAATGTAAAATGCTTGATTTTAGTGTCGTGAAATGTGATTTGTTCTACAGCAGTGAGGCGTGATTGCTGATAAAAATGCTCCGTGAAATGAGAATTAAGGATGCCTGTTTCGTGAACTGTGATTATTATAGTGATTATTATAATAAACATGATACGCGATAATCAAATTTATATGATCTCACTCGATTGCACAAGAGTAAAAACTTCGGAGGCCTTTCGCGAGGTTCCTGACGCTGAGGACAAGATTCCTGGCGTCGAGGACAAGGTTCCTGGCGCTGAGGACAAGGTTCCTTGCGCTGAGGACAAGGTTCCTGGCGCTGAGAAGGTTCCTGGCGCTGAGGACAACGTTCCCGGCGCTGAGGACAAGGCTCCTCGCGCTGAGGACAAGGTTATTGGAGCAGAACACAAGGTTCCTGGCGCTGATGACAAGGCCTCTGGAGCTGAGAACAAGGTTCCTGGAGCTGAGAACAAGGTTCCTGGCGCTGAGGGCGAGGTTCCTGGAGGTGAGGACAAGGTTCCTGGCGCTGAGGACAAGGTTCTTGGCGCTGAGGACAAGGTTCCTGGCGCTGAGGACAAAGTTCCTTGCGCTGAGGACAAGGTTCCTGGCGCTGAGCACAAGGTTCCTGGCGCTGAGGACAAGGTTCCTGGCGCTGAGGACAAGGTTCCTGGCGCTGAGGACAAGGTTCCTGGCGCTAAGGACAAGGTTCCTGCCGATGAGGACAAGGTTCCTGGCGCTGAAGACAACGTTCCTGGTGCTGAGGACAAGGTTCCTTGCGCTGAGGACAAGGATCCTGGCGCTGAGGACATGGTTTCTGGAGCTGAGGACAAGGTTCCTGGAGCTGAGAACAAGGTTCCTTGGGCTGAGGACAAGGTTCCTGGCGCTGAGGACATGGTTTGTGGAGCTGAGGACACGGTTCCTGGAGCTGCGGACAAGGTTTCTTGCACTGAGGATAAGGTTCCTGGCGTTGAGGACAAGGTTCCTGGCGCTCAGGACAAGGTTCCTTGCGCTGAGGACAAGGTTTCTTGCGGGGAGGACAAGGTTCCTTGCGCTGAGGACAAGGTTCCTGGCGCTGACGACATGGTTTCTGGAGCTGAGGACAAGGATCCTGGAGATGAGAACAAGGTTCCTGGCGCTGAGGACAAGGTTCCTGGCGCTGAGGAAAAGGTTGCTGGTGCTGAGGACAAGGTTCCTTGCGATGAGGACAAGGTTCCTGGCGCTGAGGACATGGTTACTGGCGCTCAGGACAAGGTTACTGGCGCTCAGGACAAGGTTCCTGGCGCTGAGGACATGGTTTCTGGAGCTGAGGACAAAGATCCTGGAGATGAGAACAAAGTTACTGGCGCTGAGGGCAAGGTTCCTGGAGCCGAGGACAAGGTTCCTGGCGCTGAGGACATGGTTACTGGCGCTGAGGACAAGGTTCCTTGCGCTGAGGACAAGGTTCCTGGCGCTGAGGACATGGTTTCTGGAGCTGAGGACAAGGATCCTGGAGATGAGAACAAGGTTCCTAGCGCTGAGGCCAAGGTTCCTGGCGCTGAGGACAAGGTTGCTGGTGCTGAGGACAAGGTTCCTTGCGATGAGGACAAAGTTCCTGGCGCTGAGGACATGCTTACTGGCGCTCAGGACAAGGTTACTGGCGCTGAGGACAAGGTTCCTGGCGCTGAGGACATGGTCTCTGGAGCTGTGGACAAGGATCCTGGAGATGAGAACAAGGTTCCTGGCGCTGAGGGCAAGGTTCCTGGCGTTACGAACAAGGTTCCCGGCGCTGAGGACAAGGTTCCTGGCGCTGAGGACAAGGTTGCTGGTGCTGAGGACAAGGTTCCTTGCGATGAGGACAAGGTTCCTGGCGCTGAGGACATGGTTACTGGAGCTGAGGACAAGGATCCTGGAGATGAGAACAAGGTTCCTGGCGCTGAGGACAAGGTTCCTGGCGCTGAGGACAAGGTTCCTGGCGCTGAGGGCAAGGTTCCTGGAGCCGAGGACAAGGTTCCTGGCGCTGAGGACATGGTTACTGGCGCTCAGGACAACGTTACTGGTGCTGAGGACAAGGTTCCTGGCGCTGAGAACATGGTTTCTGGAGCTGAGGACAAGGATCCTGGAAATGAGAACAAGGTTCCTGGCGCTGAGGACAAGGTTCCTGGCGCTGAGGACAAGGTTCCTCACGGTGAGTACAAGGTTCCTGGCGCTGAGGGCAAGGTTCCTAGCGCTGAGGACAAGGTTCCTGGCGCTGAGGAAAACGTTCTTTGAGCTGAGGACAAGGTTCCTGGCGCTGAGGACAAGGTTCCTGGCGCTGAGGACAAGGTTCTTTGCGCTGAGGACAAGGATCCTGGCGCTGAGGACAAGGTTCCTGGCGCTAAGGACAAGATTTCCTGCGCAGAGGCCAAGGTTCCTGGCGCTGAGGACAAGGTTGCTGGCGCTGAGGACAAGGTTACCGGGGCTGAGGAAAAGGGTCTTTGAGCTGAGGACAAGGTTCCTGGCGCTGGGGACAAGGTTCCTTCCGCTGAGGACAAGGTTCCTGGCGCTGAGGACAAGGTTCCTGGCGCTGAGGACAAGGTTCCTGGCGCTGAGGACAAGGTTCCTGGCGCTGAGGACAAGGTTCCTGGCGCTGAGGACAAGGTTCCTGACGGTGAGGACAAGGTTCCTGCCGCTGAGGGCAAGGTCCCTGGCGCTGAGGACAAGGTTACTGGGGCTGAGGAAAAGGTTCTTTGAGCTGAGGACAGGGTTCCTGCCGCTGAGGTCAAGGTTCCTGGCGCTGAGTACAAGGTTCCTGGCGCTGAGGACAAGGTTACTGGGGCTGAGGACAAGGTTCTTTGAGCTGAGGACAAGGTTCCTGGCGCTGAGGACAAGGTTCCTGGCGCTGAGGACAAGGTTCCTGGCGCTGAGGACAAGGTTGCTGGGGCTGAGGACAAGGTTCTTTGAGCTGAGGACAAGGTTCCTTGCGCTGAGGACAAGGTTCCGTACGGTGAGGACAAGGTTCCTGGCGGTGAGGACAAGGTTCTTGGCGCTGAGGGCAAGGTTCCTGGCGCTGAGGACAAGGTTCTTTGAGCTGAGAACAAGGTTCCTGGCGCTGAAGACAAGGTTCCTGCCGCTGAGAACAAGGTTACTGGCGCTTAGGACAAGGTTTCTTGCACTGAGGATAAGTTCCTGCCGCTGAGGAGAAGGTTCCTGGCGCTGAGGACAAGGTTCCTGGCGCTGAGGACAAGGTTACTGGCGCTGTGGACAAGGTTTCTTGCACTGAGGATAAGTTCCTGGCGCTGAGGAGAAGGTTCCTGGCGCTGAGGACAAGGTTCCTGGCGCTGAGGACAAGGTTCTTTGCGGTGAGGACAAGGTTTCTGGCGCTGAGGACAAAGTTGCTTGCGCTGAGGACAAGTTTTCTTGGGCTGAGGACAAGGTTGCTGGCGTTGAGGACAAGGTTCCTCGCGCTGCGAACAAGATTCCTGGCGCTACGAACAAGGTTCCTGGCGCTGAGGGCGAGGTTCCTGGAGCTGAGGACAAGGTTCCTGGAGCTGAGGACAAGGTTCCTGGCGCTGAGGACAAGGTTCCTGACGCTGAGGACAAGGTTCCTGGCGCTGAGGACAAGGTTGCTGGTGCTGAGGACAAGGTTACTGGGGCTGAGGAAAAGGTTCTTTGAGCTGAGGACAAGGTTCCTGGCGCTGAGGACAAGGTTCCTGGCGCTGAGGACAAGGTTACTGGGGCTGAGGACAAGGTCCCTGGCGCTGAGGACAAGTTGTCTGGCGCTGAGGACAAGGTTCCTCACGATGAGGACAAGGTTCCTCACGCTGAGGACAAGGTTTCTCACGCTGAGGACACGCGTGGAGGTCGTCGTACATTCTCGTTACTCAAACTTCTAAGTTGTGATGTAGTTTTTAACTGACAGAAGAGAAATGAGAGAACTTAAATCGTAGATACTATACCATGCATTAAACATAGTCTTAATAAACCTATTATTATTATATTATTTTATGAGAGTCTAGTTTTCCGTGAAATGCTTTTTTAAGACACTTGAATCGTGAAACGGCTTTTTTTTCGTTGTGAAACGTGATCCATACCCCCCCCCCTTTCCCACCCTCTTTTCAGAAATAAAAAAATGGCTAAAATGAGCGAAGACTTAAGCAGTTACCTTAAGTTGATGGCGATTTAATGTTTACGAAATTGAAGTGGTTAGCCGTTTCTTGTTGCCTTTTTGGGAGATAAATAAGCGCTCTAAAATAACGAAAATTTAAGGGGTTAACCAATAACTTGTTGGCCTATTTTTCAGAAATAAGAAAAATGGGCGAAAACTTAAAAGGTTAACCACAAACGTTTTTGAATTGTCAAAGTACTTGAGTATACTAAGAGAAATCAGTTTTTAAAATAAAATTTGGGGGTTACCGATGTCGTTTACGAGTTAAATTACTAGTCAGTTAAAGCCATAATATCCGCCATCTTTGAACGTCATTGTTGCCATAGCAACGGCAGTTGCGTAACTTTTGTACAAAAATCCAAACTCTTTGGATATTGTTTTTGTTTAATATCCATCTAAATCGTGAATTTTCCTTTTTTTCACCTTAAGGATTTTTGTATGTTACGTATTACCGATTTACGGCAAGTAAAAATTGACCGTTGCTTACGATGACATTTGTTACTCTACAATCAGGAGCAAAAATTATTGAGACATCCTATTCGCCACTTCCCCCAAAACAATGTTGTTTTCATGATACCAAACCACAGTGTTGGCTGAAAAGATTCACCCAACAGTGTCAATGAGGGAGGGGGGAAATAGTAAGAAAAGATCGAATTATATGAGTGTAGATGTGTCAAAATGAAAAAAAAAATATTATTGCACGTGATTGTAGGTATGCAAGTTATAAATAGCATATTACAGCCTCAAAACATGCTTATTTTTCACCCTGCTCGGTTTCCTTTGTTCTTATCGGGGAATATATTCAATATTCCACTCTAATCAATTTCCGTTTAATAATCCCCTCTAATATTCACCTGCAATTAATAATCCCCTCTAATATTCACCTGCAATGTCTTTGCAGCACAAAAAAGAGAAAAAAAACAACATAACGAAGGCAATATGGCATTAAGATATGGCAATATGCATGGCATTTCTATTCTATTATGGCAACATAACGAAGGCAATATGGCATTTCTATTCTGTCTCATGAACGCAACCTCGCAATGTGAAAAATAAGTACGTTATTTTGAGGCACCTCGGGGATATGTGTTTATTCACCTCGGCGCTGCGCGCCTCGGTGAATAAATCACATATCCCCTCGTTGCCTCAAAATAACCTATACATATATCAGGCAAGACGTCGTATGAGTTTACGTCTTTCACTTTTCGTCGTATATGAGTCTATGCATGTTTTTCACATGGACGAAATGTATCATTGTAGCTGAAAAGAGCAGCCTAAAATTAGTAAAATTGCCGAATTTGGTTGCAAAATGTTGTTAAATACCGAAAATATAGCCCTGTGAAATTAGCAAATTTTGAGTATTTTAGTAATACGCGCGGGAAAATGCATCACTTTTGAGCCGAAATTTGTGCAATAATTATTTCATTGTTGACCCGTGTTGCTCCCTCACCAAAGTGTTTGCCCCCTCACCAAATGCTAAGGGTGCTTTGTGACACTTCTTGCTCCTTTTTCCATAATGAGAGGAGGGGCTTAAAATGAAGAAAAATTTAAGAGGTTAACGGCTTAACGCCTGTACTTTTTTGTGATTTTTTACCCCTGTTTCAATAGTGATAAAAGGGGGGTTAACCTTTACTTTTTTGCCCCTTTTTCAATAATGAAAAAAGGGGCTAAAATGGACAAAATGTTAAGGGGTAAAGGCCCGGTCACACCACAGTACCACACAACGATAACGATATACGATAACTTGTAAACACACGATAATTGGCAAAAAAAATATGTTAGTGTCCACACTACAACGAAAATGATAAAATTATCGTTTGACGATAACGATAACGATTTTAAAATCGACCAGAGCGATTTTTTTTCAGTCGGACCAATCGCGTGTACAAGTTATCGTATCGTCGTACCTTGCGCGTATACAAGTTATCGTTATTGTTGTGTAGTGTGACCTGGGCATTAGTCTTTACTTTCTTGCCATGTTTTGGCTTTTGTCCCTTTTCAATATTGAAAAAAGGGGCTAAAAATGGACAAGAAGTTAAGCGATTAGCCTTTACTTTTTTGCCACTTTTTGTCCGTTTTTGCAATAATAAAAAAAGGGCTAAAAATGAAGAAAATTCAAGGAGTGAGCCTTTTCTTTTTTGCCCCTTTATCAATGATGAAGAAAAAGGTTGAAAATGGACAAAAAGTTAACGGCTTAGCGTTTCACCTTTTAATGGTTGGGTCAGCAGAATTCTCACGAAGAAAAACATTTCTCTTTGGGCTAAAAATATTTATTGAAATAATTTGACCTGGTCCTCTCAACATGATAAGTCGATAATGTATCAAATCCGATTGTCTCCGTTCCGTGCACTTAGTTCAAGGTCAAGCTTGGACTGGATTAGTCGGGTAAAGGCCTGATTGTGGGAATTAAAGGCCATGTATAAAGTCCGTAATGTAAACAAACGCTTTGTTTACATTTTGAACTCAGAGCTACAGTTGTAAAATATGATTAGATATATATTATACTGAATTCTTAACACTCTTCTGGTTCGCTATATGCTTGTAAATGAATACAGACTAGAGATTCAATTCAAGAAAGTTCGGAAGGTACGACATATTAATAACATTCCAACGGTCGGGTCCCGACCATTGGAATGTAGGCCTGCGCAGAACGCATGCGCAGAACGGACTTTACACGGTCTTTAATGCAAGATCAATTGTTGACTTTGAAAATGCAATGAACGCGGATTTGGAAAGTCTTGAAGACATTGATTAACTGCAGTTAAAAAGGATTAATATTAAATTCACGAGGTCCGCGCCAACCGGCTACGCACATAAATAAACAAAATGGCGGCACAACTCGCCTGTTTATAAACTACGATTTTCCAAGTTTGTGTTCACATAAAGAATGTAAAAGAGAAGAAAAATACACAACAGGCAACAGGATATGTTGCTGAAACCGTATAAGTAGGTAATTCTTTTAATTTTAAACTCGTTTATAGAGTTTTTGTCATGAAATACAGTATTGTCGTATGAACGTTTAGTTAACTTTTCATTCGTCGCTTTATAACAAAACACTTAATGTATGTTCCCTCGGGTTTCCCTCGAATTTGAATGTTGAGATTCTTGGGAAAACAAAACTAACTATTTCCCTCGGGAGCAAACATGAAGTGTATTGCACATCTAAGTTTGATGTAACAATAAAATAACGTGTTAAGTTCTTTGTATGTTTGCATGCCGATAAAACATATAATAGTTTGTTTGTGGAAACACCACGTAAATTTATTACTGCAAAGCTTTCGATCCGTAAGCCCCGATCTTCATCAGATCCATAAGCCCGGATCTTCATCATATTATTAGCACTGATGAAGATCCGGGCTTACGGATCGAAAGCTTTGCAGTAACAAATTTACGTGGTGTTTCCACAAACAAACTATTATAAAATAACGTGTGTTGTAAATAGATAAGTAGTTAAGGTAGCAGGAGTTACTCTGGTGCCTTTGAAAATGTTCTGCTTCAAAGTTATGTAGGCCATGCATTGATTTCAAAAGGACACTTTTCGGTTCTAAATTATCTACGTGTACAAGCGCATCTGAAGGGTCTTGATTAAAACTGAGTACACACGAGTGACCATGAATGACCCGACAAATGACCGCGAGTGATAAAAAGCTGTTTCGGAACAGATTATTATAAAAGGCGAAAATCGTTTTATTTTCGTGGTTTTCTCGAGCGGGAATGACACTCGGCATAAAATATATATGAACCCATTCTTACGGATCGGAATTACTATAACTACGAAAGAATAATATCACAATTAGTTTGTAAATATTTATATTTTCGCAACTCAACTCATTTTCTCGCGTCACAATATAACACCTCAGTGAATGTACATGTGAAATGTACACATCTGTATCATACCAGTTGCGCGTGATTTTACAATGTTAACAACAAATTCTATTTCGTCATGTAAAATCCTTTGCCGGCATGAGTTGTTATTGTGATGTAACAAAAAGAGTTGAGTTATGTGATAGTATGCTTGTGGTGTTACTCTGAGTGTGCATCCACACCAGAGCATTGGACTATAGTATCGCAAAGGTCGCGGATTCGATTCCCACCGTGGTCAGGCAAACTTCTCAGCTTGGCCGGTGTGGATGCACAGTCAGAGTAACACCACAAGCATCATATTAACCTGAGTATACATAACACCAACACACAGAAAAAGTACTTACTGTGATATTATTATTCTTTCGTAGTTAATTATTCCGTATAAAGAAAGGGTTTATATTTTATGCCGAGTGCTATCCCCGCTAGAGAAAACCACGAAAACAAAACGTTTCTCGTCTTTTATAGAAATCTGTTCCGAAACAGCTTTTTATCACACTCGTGGTCATTCGTGCATGGCCACTCGTGTGTACTTTTAGTCAAGTTTCATCTGAAGTTGCTGTGACCACATTTCTTCACGGTATTTTTGGTTGTGTTCGAAATTCGATCTTCGTCTTCTTCTTCTCCTCCTTCTATTTCGTCTCGTAACACGCGCGCGACGTATACCTCCGATATAACCATCACCTTCTTTCACAAAATGTTCCGTGATCAAGAGAATCAAAATAAGAGTGACAAAAACTCTTCTGCTTGCAACCATCTTTCTCAGAAGTAAAAATATTGGGGTAAAAATCTCGGCTCCTCGAAAAATGTGTTTTTTTGTTGATTTGACCCTGGCGATACTCTTGATCAACAGTCAGTTATTCCAAATCAAAATTATACACCACACGCCACAGCCAAAATCCGTCTTCTATTCTTTAAAGTTACTTCGAAATAACAAGCATTTAGTCTTCTAAATATAAATTCCAGATCAAAGCCATATATAGACTCCACAGTAGAAAGTCCGTCGTCTTTTTAAGTGAAACTTTGTATAGTAAAAAATAATTTAATTTTAGTGAAAAGTAATTTTTAAATCAATGAAAAAGCGATCGACCAATGGCAATTAAGTCTAATTTCAAAATTGAATATTGTGACTTTTCTCTTAGCCTTGTTATAATTTACTGCAGTGTCTCTGAGAGAGTTTACTGAGAATGATCTGTCCTGAACAAAGTTTCGCATTTTTAAACCCAGATCGAAAAAAAAGTTTGTCCTTAATTTCCTCAAACCACACAAAGATTAGGTTGTTTATATTTACTTTACCAATACTTTATTGTGACAACAGATAAGAATAATGCAGTATCATCAGTCTGGGTTTTTTGAAAGAAAATCCGATCATTCAATCTATAATCAAAGCCGCAGGCAACCAGTTCATATATGAGCCAGTTCACCGTGGCTTCCATCTCAATTATAGCTCATGCATGTACTTTTAAAACACAGAACTGCGAATGTTTTAAATGGCTCAAAAACGACCCATCTGACGAGTTCATTTCTACAAGTAAATCATTAAAAAGATGTGCTGACTGGTCCCGTATAATGTAATTAGAGGAACTTGAATTTGAGATTTAGTGATGTCACATAACTTTCAACAAGGTTAGACGCGAAATTTGATCATGATTTTTCTATTCAGGGTTTTTATGACTTTTTATTTATTTATTATTTTCCCTCTGGATTACATAACCGAACAATCAAGATAATATTTACAAGTGATAGGGATAAAGACCCATACCATGCAGAAACCTTAACAGGCTTTTGATTTAGGCCTCTAGTTATGTTCAGTATGTATACTACAATGCATATTGAAATGACTTCTTAATATACATTGTAATACAGTCAAATGAAATGACGGAAAGAAATGGTTTAGATTATATATTATAATATTTACAAAAGAAGAGGGGCCGGTTGTTCAAAGATGGGTTAGCGGTAACCCTGGGTTAAAATTTAACCTGTCATGTTTTAGTTTGTACATTTCTGCACGTCTGTTTATTTCAAAACTTCAGAGAAGTAAACTCCTATATCGATCCAGACAAGATCTCTGAAGAAATATTTTCAAATTTATAGACAGGCTGTCAGGAAGTTTGTTTCGAATTTTATCTTAAACTAGGGTTAAGCTAACCCAGCTTTGAACAACTACATGGCCCCAGAAGAAAGTTGTGCAGATTTAATACAATATCAAGATAAAAATGTCAGCGATATAATATGATGAGACATTGTCTTATATATGCATTTGAGAAGCTTATACAGCTATTTCAATTAAGGTTGTCCCCCGAGCAAAGCGGAAAAGTCGAATACGAGCGCGAAAGTCTGCTGGGAATCGCTAACAAATGAATGAATTTATTGGCGATTCCCAGCAGCCTTTCGCGCTCGTATTCGACTTTTCCGCTTTGCTCGTGGACAACCTTAAGCACTCCAAGATAGTATAATTTCAAATTGTTTATGTGTTTATAGTTGATCTTATGAGTGAATAATTATAGTAATTCTGTGTTTGAATAATTAGACCATAATTATAGGCCTAGTAGTTAATACAAAAAGATTATTTTAATAACTACGTTTCGGAGTATAACTCCATCTTTAAGTTAAAAGTAACTAAAGATATGAAACTTTAAAAACAATTACAAATTTAGACTAATTTTGTCTAAATTTGTAATTGTTTTTAAAGTTTCATATCTTTCAGTTACTTTTAACCTGAAGATGGAGTTATACTCCGAAACGTATAGTTATTAAAATAATCTTTTTGTACTTTTTGTACTAAGCTTATATGGTCTAATTATTCAAACACAGAATTATTAAAATGCGGCTTAGAGAAAGTTCCGTCATATACAAGATTTCAATAATTATAGTTTCATTAAAAAATTATATTCTTTAATTTGTTTTTTGAATGTGTTATAGAAAGTAATGCCTTTTAAACTCCATGTCTTTTATGATTTATGGGTTAATATAGAAAAATGATTAAGATGCCCGCCTCTCATGTAGCTATAAATTCGTCGAATTAAGTTGGCTAATAAAAAAAACGCCGGTATAAAACCGGGTGTGATTTAACGCGATCAAGAAATTGGGCATCAATTCTGTCAATAACGAGTTTTTTTCTATTATAAATGACTTAAGAAGATTAGGCCTGCAAATACGCAGTTTATGCACAAAATGTCAAAAATATTTGTGCAACCCTTTTGTGGTTGATCATAGCAGGAAAACAAAACATGTGACGTGTGAATAAATTGCGCAAAAATATGTATTACTTGACTGCAGAGACTGCACGACAATATATACTCATGACCATTGTAAATTAGGCCTGTTTTAAACCACGAATCTTCCACGTGTCGAATGGATCATTTGCATTATAGACTAAATTTTGATCTAGAAAAAAATTTCATCACAGCTTGAAAGAGCATTACAAAATTAGTAATATTCCAAAGTTTCGTTGCGAAATGTTGTAAAATGCGAATATAGCCTTGCGAAATTTGCCGTTTTTCAGTCATTTTGTATTACGCACGGGAATTGACAGCCCAATCGGGTGTTGGGGCATCAATTTCCCGGTTGTAATACAAAATTACTGAAACTTGCAAATTTCGCAAGGCTATATTATCCGCATTTTACAACATTTCGCAACGAAACTTTGGAATATTACTAATTTTGTGATGCTCTTTCAAGCTGTGATGAAATTTTTGTCTAGATCAAAATTTAGTCTATAAGCCAAATGGTCCATTCATTAATGAAAATCTTTACTGCATGGCCCGGAATGTGATTCAACAGGAAATTTCTGGCCGGCTTGGAAAAACAAATGTCTAAGGGGGTGTCTGCATGAGTTACATGCACCTGCAGAGATCTCTATTTCTATTTCCTGTAGGATCTCTATATTTACTTTATTTAAAACTTTATGATAACCCCTTTAATGTAAATTGTTTTCCAAGGGTGGGCGTGTAAAAGTTAAAATTACAAAACCAAACCAAGGATATAAATTTAAAATTATGCAACTAACTATACTGCAGATGAAATTATATCATGCAGGCTAGTTGCATGTAGAAGCAAGTTGAAACTTGCTAAATTCTGGTGAAATTCGAAAGATTTCGCGCGCAAAATGAATTATCGCATGCGCAAAATTTCACTCCGCCATGCAGTGTCAGTGAGTACATAGAAGTCAATTCTGCTCACTGCATGCGAAAGCGAAAAACCTATATTTCGCAGGCACGATTTCTCATCTTTTCTATCTTTATCTACGATTCAAATACATTTATAGCTCTGGAACTGAATTCCAATTTTCTGATAATTTTTCTGTTCGAAAATTTTCTTGGCAGAATACGATTTTCAACTTCATAATAAAATAAATGAGTTGAAGGAAGGCATTTAAGTGTTGTTTACGGCCCTATAGCAAGAGGGCTGATTTTTCTCATGTATAAACAATCCCACGAAGTGCTAGCCCTACCACAGACAGTATATAAGTAGGGCGCATGTAAACAACCCCCTAAGTGGCTTGTCTGCCTCTACTTTTAAATGCAACCACAGTTTTGCAGAAGTCAAATAATAGACGTTTGAAAGGTGATCTACAGTCCGATCTGCGCATGTGCACAAATGAGCCCACTTTTTACGATACAAAGAGTTTAACTATGTTTTGAGTTCTTGAAAAGCCTGATTGTTGTTTCTTGATCATTTATTATACTCTAGAAGCTTGAAAATATAAATAGTTGTCGAATAAAGCTCAATATTTTGGACACAAAAATGTAAACAAAGGCTTTGTGCTTTTAAATTATTCGAAACAGAATAGCCCTTTCATGCAGGTTTGAAATGAAATTTTAACTCAGGATGGGCTGAACTTTGCATGTAATCGTGAAACAATTTCAGCTTGGTTAGTGAAATTCAGCCCTGGCTTGAATAAAATAATGCATCATGCACAAGTGACTCTTGAAAATTTTGAACAAATGTACTTATAATTTAACAAATTCAATTATAATGCAACCCACATGACTAAACCTAATGAGCAAATTGACAACTTTCTAAGAAAAGTTTTAAATTTACTCGAAAAATATTTGCTTTATACTCGAAAATTTGCTCAGAAGTTTTGAGTAATTTTGTATTTTGGATCAATGTTTTGAATCGCCGTGGTTACTCAATATTTTGAATCAAAGTTTTTGAGTTAATTTTTTTGCGGTCTAGGTCTTTTTTTTTGCGGTCTGCATGCATTACAAGGTGCAATGCGTGAGGTTGGAGAAGCTTATAGACTTATAGTCGCTTTTCTCTAATTGCGAACTTAAAAAAAATTTAGCCGATATTTTAAATTCGAGATTAAGAGAATGAAACAAACATTCTTTGGTCAGACGACATGGGATACTTATAGAAGTTTTAAACAAAGTGCTTGTGTTAATGTTTTCAATCCTAGAGAATACCAAATAGCGATAAAGAACTTGTTGAATGATTGATTATTTCATGATTGCATAATCAAATATTTAAGGAATTTGGATTAGAATGTCGCGTGCAAAAAAACGTGCGCCGTGAGTTAAGCCGTATAAAATGCATTCGCGAAACCTGAAGTGTTTTTTTTTACCAAAGTTAAATTAAATTTCATTATTCTATAAGTATAAGTAAAAGCACAAGAATGAAAATGGTTTCACGCGCCCCAGTTATTTACTTATTTACCTACGCTGACACTATAATCTATTGCTCATCTCCAAAGGGCAGATAGACAGAATTAAAATATATACAAGCATTATATATTACAAATTAGAAATACTGAGAATGACTGATGACATGACGGTCGTGGTTTTCCTAGTCAATCCGCGATGGTTTAATGTTTTCCATCGAAATTCACGGGAATCCATCCTCTCGTCGACACAAAAATATAGCAATGCGACTCATCTTTCCTCACTACATAAAGTGACACTTGAACCACTGCAAATAATCGGCCCCTATGGCTATACCCAAAAAGCCGTGACTTAAATATTTAGCGGAGGCAGGCAAAACAAAAATTTCGACAAGCTCGACCTATACTCGACGAATGTCATATTTTGTTTAGTTAGAGGATGAGATTCAATAGACCTTTCCCTTATGAGTGAAATTTTGATTTAGATATGCCTGCAGGGCAACAATTTCATCACAGCTTGAAAGAGCATCACAAAATTAGTAATATTCCGAAGTTTCGTTGCGAAATGTTGTAAAATGCGGATAATATAGCCTTGCGAGGTTTGTCGTTTTTCAGTCATTTTGCATTACAATCTAACATTTTGCTTCAGTTTGATCATCTGATTATCAAATGACTGAAAAATGGCAAACTTCGCAAGGCTATATTATACGCATTTTACAACATTTCGCAACGAAACTTCGGAATATTACTAATTTTGTGATGCTCTTTCAAGCTGTGATGAAATATTTGTCCAGACTTGTCTATAGATCAAAATTTCACTCATAAGGGGAAAGGTCTATTGGATTACTCTAATGCTTGATTTTCAGCATTTTCAGACACAATTGTTTTATATAGTTCATCCACTAGACAAAGATTTGGTCATGGAAATACTAAAATGCTTTTTTAACAAGTCATTCTTCTCTCGGATGCGGGCATATGGGGGTATAGTTCACTGGAGGGACCAAAATAGTGGATGGAGGAGACCTTCCCTCATGGTATACATGAAAGAGACCCTGAAATAACCCCGAAAAGCTAAGTTCAGGAAAAACAATGTGATGTCTGCTATAACATTGACTTTACTATAACATTGACTTGACTGCTATAACATTGACGTCGCAACAACTTGTCCAGACTTGTCTATAGATCAAAATTTCACTCAAAAGGAGAAAGGTCTATTACCCCCGAAAAGTAGTATATCATAACTTGTAAGTTCTTCGGTATAGTCTATGTGATGGGCCGAGTATATAGTATGTATACTTATAATTTCAGAAACACTTAATAATTCATGAAGAAAACAAAAATGAAATCATGACTGTGAAGGAGTTTGCATATCGGATACAAAATCATGCTGATTTACATAAACTTTAAGTTTAATTTTCTTACCAGATATCATTATTTTAGCTATTTTAAATTGTTGAAGAATATGAATGTTCTCATCATTCGTCATAAATGGTATACTTATTTACTGTCGTTCCAATTGAAGTGTTGCTCAAATATTGATTCAATTCAATACATTACCTCGGGCTGACCAATTCATTTCATCAAGTTCCTCGAGATATTCATACTCATGATACACTTCCTAGTATAATTGTAAACTTCCTGTTGAAGTTTGAATGCACCAATCACCTTTGTTGTTTGTGCAACTAACCAATCATAAATAGAAAGGCGGTGACCAGAAATGATCAAATACTTGGAATCGGCTCTTTCACATGAATATTTCTAGGAACTTGATCAAATGAATTGGTCAGCCCGAGGTAATGTATTGAATCAATATTTGAACAATACCGGCTTCAATTGGAATGACAGTAATGACGATGAACTATATCAACTGTTACATTCATAGGGTTGACGTGAACATGTTTACAAATGCAATACATAACTAAATAATTAAAATTACATCGCATCATTTGATTGCTGATTCTATACCAGTGCTTGTTTCCTGAAGGTGGGCAAACCAACAAAATTACTGCATCAAAAATGACAAGTGAGAAAGAAATTTTTGTTCCTATTGTCAAATTTTGTTCCCAATGTTATATGTCATATATTAGGCTATCCGCATTGTTATATATGGTATATATTAGGCTATATGTCATATATTAGGCTATCCGCATTGTTATATATATATTAGGCTATCCGCATTGTTATATATGGTATAAGTGTTGCAGCAAATTAAAAACCAGTTCAAAGCTGATGAGAGTCGATGTGCCAGCAAAAGCACAAAGTAGTATGGCTACTGCGTCAGATCTTTTTCCTGTGAAAGAAATGGAGACACTGCATGTTAGAGTGCTCCATTTGCAAATGGAAGTATGGAACTCTAACTCATGCAACAAAGAACATTGTCATGTAGGCTACTCCATTCGTATTGTAAACACTGTTTGGAGATTTTTTTGCGAGTCATGCACCCTCTCATCAACTCTCACTGTCGTTTCATGAACTTATTATAATTAAACCTAAACTAAAATATTTTTGGGAGGTATATGCAAAACATAATCGAGGTTTGAACGCTTAATTTTCATCGCAAGTAGAAAGAAACTCAGAAAAGCTGCCTCTAAATAACATGCGACCAAATTGTTATCCGACTTATTTACCTTTAATATAACTGGAACGCCACCCAGGGTTTCAGAGAAATATTTTGAATTCATATTTGTGTAGGCTATTTGGCATGTTGACCTAATTTTTTCATCGGCATTTATTTTAATTCAAGTAGGGCTTAAACTTTTTCCCGGCAGAGACCACACTCCGTTGAGACATTGTTATTATTGGACTGTTTTGAACTGTTGTTAATCCTGAAACAGGTATAGAATTATTAAGGTTACAGACTGACACCTTTGAGTTTTAATTTTGCCTAATATTTTTTTATTGGTTTCCATGAAAGCATTAGACTAAGAGTTATTTAATAAAATACATTTCGCTGCAATAAGAAAAACATTGAAAATGTAATATTCAAATTCAATTTTCTCCCGAAAAAGTTTACGGTATAATTACTGATTTTCAAACAAGTTGTGCTCCTGAAAATTTTCTCAAATTTTCACAGGACATAGCTAAAGACGTCAGTTTCAAAATCGTGTTCGGCTTTTTTTTAATTTTGGATATTTTAAAAATAAAGAGCAATTCACTCAAACAATTCAGAAATATATTGCAGTCGTCAAAGAAATGCCATATCAGCTGAATGACGAAATAAACAAAAATTTCCGAAAACTATTTTTTAGAACAACTATTTTACTGTATAAAAATGATATTTTCATAAATATAACTTAAAACCAGCAGGAGCACAACTCAAAAGCGTAACGGTACCGCGATTTAAGATTTTCCTGAATAATTCTTACATTATTTTATTGTTTGTTTATTTTACAACTTTACCATATTTTGCATGCACTGGAAAACATTTGGTGCAAATTTGATGAAAATCGGACTGATATTGAGCGCGCAGTAGCGATTTTCCGCAAAACGCCAAGAAGGGTGCCCTGTAACCTTAATTAATGGCTGTATTTTAACATGAGCGCGGCCCGTGTTGCATCGCGGGTATACAAACTCGAGCCGAAGGCGAGATGTCATGCAGATGGCTTGTGAAACTTCTTGATAAAACATTCGCATTCTTCAACAATTTAAAATAAATCAATGATATTTGGTGAGAAAACTGATGTAGGCCTATGTACGAAAACAAGCACACTATAATATATCCCAGAAAAAGGCATACCTATTAATTATAGCCACAGATCGTGGCTATATATAAAAGGTATGCCAAAAACACGACTTATAGTCACACACCGTGGCTGCCTATAAGTATGCCAAAAACAAGCATGTATGGCTATGGTCATGCATGAGCATACAGGATTTTTGTTATCTATACGAACATGCTCGTGGGCATACTGGATTTCGGTATGTACCGATGAGCACGCACTGATATCGTCGATGGAATTTAATTCAGACGAATTTAATTGAACGAATTAAATGCGATGGTAGTGTATCGTATGAAACGAATTAAATTCGTCCGATGAATTAAATACGTCCAAGACGTTTTATCCGTCATGGTCAGACGGATATAACATTTGTAGCGCGCCTTCGTTTCACATACGACGTCGTATCGTGGTGTTGAATTAAATCGGCATAAATTATGTTAAAGTCTGTTTCTGTCTTTCTGATCTCGTGGTTTTTATTTCTGGGTAATCCATGATCGCTAATCGTAAAATGAATTCGTGACGAATTTAATAACGAATTAAATTCGACGTACGACTGACATGAAACAGGCCTGAATTTCGGTATATATATATATATATATATATATATATATATATATATATATATATATATATATATATATATATATATATATATATATATATATCTATGAGCATGCTCATGACTCCATGAAGGCTAATTTCCACTCAGGAAAATTATCCGTAGATTGGAACGGACAAGAAAATTTTTCTTTGTCTTGTGAGCTCTGGGTTGGAACTAATGACTTAACAACACAAAGAAAAATTTTCTCAGTTGTCCGTTCCAATCCACAGATAATTTTCCTGAGTGGAAATTAGCCTTGAGCATACAAGATTTCGGTACATATGTGAGCATGCACGTTCACTATGGCATACTGAACTTTGGTACATATGAGCATGCTTATGATTGCATCTTCCGAGTGCCTCTGTAATGGTGACATTGTCATGTTATTAATTTTCTGTCACCTATGTTGTTTCGCAACCGTACCCAGAGTATGCCCGTTCGCAGGTTAGGTGCTACACCTGAGAACGGGTATACTCTGGGTACGAGATCGTTTCGCAACAAGACGAAAAAGGTTATCCTTTTTTTGGTAAGAGGTGAGCATTTTTCAAGTCTTGTAAAAGTAATCTATGACATCGAAAGGATATGAAATGCTGTTTTATCTATATGAAATAAATCAATCGTTAATAAATTTCAAGTTTCAGAATTTCTTAATTTTAGAATTGATATTTGTCACACCCACCCCTTGCCCCAAAGAATAACAAACAATCAAATGGTCCTGCGGTCTGTCAAAAAGTTTACCCGGCCTGCCTTTGAGGTTATCTTTTTACATATCAAATAATATCTC
The DNA here is from genome assembly GCA_902702795.2 of Paramuricea clavata. Lineage (NCBI taxonomy): Eukaryota > Metazoa > Cnidaria > Anthozoa > Malacalcyonacea > Plexauridae > Paramuricea > Paramuricea clavata. The sequence goes on from CACRXK020000062.1 coordinate 77,441, forward strand.
ATAATCAAGTCTGATAATCTAAAAACAGGTGGATATATTAATTAAGCCGTTAAGGGGGTTGATGACAACAGCTTATCACAGATTAGTTCTATTTTTTCTCAAAAGATTCGACCAGACGGTAATGACACAAAATATTTGGCAGACCCAGGCGTTGTTTCAGACGAATACAATTTAAATCATAATGCTGCCGGTTATGTGATGACGTCATATGTATTGTTTCTGGACAAGTGCCCGAGAACCGGGGTTTGTTAATAGACAACTTGCATGTTAGACTAATTTTTGATCTAGGCAAAAAAAAAGTAAATTCTTGTAGAGAACTTATTAAAATTAGTAAAATTGCAAAATTTGCAAGGCTATATTTTCCAAGCTTTGTATATATACAACAACATTTCGCAACCAAATTTTGCCGTTTTACTAATTTCATTATATTCTTTTTATAGCTGTGGTGTTTTATTCCCGATCTCTTTACTTATTAAAATTTAGTCTAACATGCAAGTTGTCCATTAATATCTCAATGTTTTCTTTTACCATCTTATTCTCAAGAACTTGGGTTACCAACACTTCACGAGAGGAGGAGCAGTACAAGGCTTGTGAGAAATTTGTAATCAAATTTTAGAAAATCCGCCTAATAACAAACTATCTAGTTTTATATCAAAAGAAGACGTGTCTTCTTGTTATGATTTAAGTAATAGTAAAAGAATTAACATTCTTTAAAATATCATGAAATCAAAAGGCAGACATTCCAACTCTCCCGATTTTACCGGGAGTCTCCCGAAAATTCATGCAATCTCCCGGTCTCCCGATTTTTATCAAATTCTCCCGATTTTTCAGAATATTCAGGAAATATCATAAAAAATTATAAATATACTGTTTTTAGCCACATAATAGTCTGTCTTAACCTTTTTTGAAGTTGCTTTATGGCAATTTATAGGATCACTTATAACAACATAGTCCCAAAATGCAGGAAACGCCAGTTTCAGAAGACTTAATTTTTATTATTTTCTCCCAGAAGAACTAGAGTTTCAATTCACTGAACAGTCTCCCTAAATTTAACCTCCAGTGGTTGGAATGTCTGAAAAGGCTAAATGGTATTTTACATAGGTGTGTATAATCCTCCCACAACTCCAAACAACTTCATTTTAATGAATTAAATATTTGCACATGATTGATATACCTGGTTGCAGTGAACGAACAAACTTTAAATTGAATATCCGTTCAGAAAGAAAGTGAGCAAACGAAAATCTTCAACAAAATAAGTTATTATATATAATTTCAGAAGTTCTTATAATAATGAAATGATAAAAAGAATTGAAGTCATAGGTGCACTTTAATTAATTCAATAGTGAATAAGATGCACAACCTTTTATACTTTAAGTTATTAATTATTATTAATAGATACAGACTACAGTACATATATAAGTATACAATAGAGAGTGTATAAAAAACCGTAATCCGACTTTGATATGTCACATGTGTTAGGTATGAGGTTTATATATTTCAATAAAGATATCAAGCTTTTAGCTGTCAAATTATGACAATTATGCCTTTTTGTATCATTGCGAAAATAAAAGACCAAATATGATCCGATTAAAAAATAGCATTCGCTCGAAATAGCTTTTCCACCTTAATTTGGCAATTGAATACAAAGCTATTGCTTGAATATATTGAAATTGTTCTCATTTCGGATTCAAATTTAATTGCTTATATGGTTTGTTCATATATGTAATATGAGCTCAATTTGTCGAAAAGCTCGTCTGGCTGCATGGGATGAATTATCAGTTCTGTATTTATGTGACTGTTTTTATCCCATGCATCTAATATATCCTGTCTCGGCGGCCTTTTTGAAATATTACGAAATGGGCATCTCATCACTCGATTGAACTAATGAGTATAATGTCGAGAAATTTTGTATAGATGAACCGTTTGAGTGCCGGTGAATCGTATCCGAAAATCCTGCTATCCCCTACAAACCTTTATATATATATCCACATGAACTTGTGGTTAGAGCTCGACAATTGTCTCTCTGTAGCTCAGTTGGTTAGAGCTCGACAACTGTCTCTCTGTAGCTCCGGCAGTTGGTTAGAGCTCGACAACTGTCTCTCTGTAGTTCAGTTGGTTAGAGCTCGACAACTGTCTCTCTGTAGCTCAGTTGGTTAGAGCTCGACAACTGTCTCTCTGTAGCTCAGTTGGTTAGAGCTCGACAACTGTCTCTCTGTAGCTCAGTTGGTTAGAGCTCGACAACTGTCTCTCTGTAGCTCAGTTGGTTAGAGCTCGACAACTGTCTCTCTGTAGCTCAGTTGGTTAGAGCTTGACAACTGTCTCTCTGTAGCTCAGTTGGTTAGAGCTCGACAACTGTCTCTCTGTAGCTCAGTTGGTTAGAGTTCGACAACTGTCTCTCTGTAGCTCAGTTGGTTAGAGCTCGACAACTGTCTCTCTGTAGCTCAGTTGGTTAGAGCTCGACAACTGTCTCTCTGTAGCTCAGTTGGTTAGAGCTCGACAACTGTCTCTCTGTAGCTCAGTTGGTTAGAGCTCGACAACTGTCTCTCTGTAGCTCAGTTGGTTAGAGCTCGACAACTGTCTCTCTGTAGCTCAGTTGGTTAGAGCTCGACAACTGTCTCTCTGTAGCTCAGTTGGTTAGAGCTGGACAACTGTCTCTCTGTAGCTCAGTTGGTTAGAGCTCGACAACTGTCTCTCTGTAGCTCAGTTGGTTAGAGCTGGGACAACTGTCTCTCTGTAGCTCAGTTGGTTAGAGCTCGACAACTGTCTCTCTGTAGCTCAGTTGGTTAGAGCTTGACAACTGTCTCTCTGTAGCTCAGTTGGTTAGAGCTCGACAACTGTCTCTCTGTAGCTCAGTTGGTTAGAGCTCGACAACTGTCTCTCTGTAGCTCAGTTGGTTAGAGCTCGACAACTGTCTCTCTGTAGCTCAGTTGGTTAGAGCTCGACAACTGGCCTTTGTAGCTCAGTTGGTTAGAGCTCGACAACTGTCTCTGTAGCTCAGTTGGTTAGAGCTTGACAACTGTCTCTCTGTAGCTCAGTTGGTTAGAGCTCGACAACTGTCTCTCTGTAGCTCAGTTGGTTAGAGCTCGACAACTGTCTCTCTGTAGCTTAATTGGTTAGAGCTCGACAACTGTCTCTCTGTAGCTTAGTTGGTTAAAGCGCTGCACCGGAATCGCAGAGCCGCAGGTTCAATTCCTGCCAGAGGGCCTACATATAGACTATAGCTGCCTTTTTCGAAACTGCTCCTGGCATGATTAGCTCTAAATAAATGTAAATCCTTCAACATTAATTTAATCGAGTGAGATACCCAAAAATTCTGATATTTACCAATATTTAACTGAATAAAATTCTGGAACATCGACATACCGTTCAAAATTACATATAGCTATAGCATTTTCTTGGAAACACCCATGCATGCATGACTGATGAGTATATATATATATATATATATATATATATATATATATATATATATATATATATATATATATATATATATATATATATATATATATATCCTTATAATTACCGATGTATAGTTACACTATAGTTAAGTAGGAAATATATTTTATTTTGGTTGTATCTCGCTCAATATTGCATGTAAATTCAAGTGTTATATATCAAAATCTAAGTTAGTCCTTTTTGAATGCAATGATCTTGATTTCATTGCGATAGCTTTTATAGCTCTTACGTTACATGAAATCAAACAGTATTTCTTAATAAACAACATTTCTTCAAAAATATATTTTTAATTTTAAATAGAATGTTTTATTACATGTCGTTCGTGAGTGTTTATTATCAACATAAGTACGTTGAAAGAGTAAAGACAAGAAAACTCTTTCCTGGCTTCGATGAATGAACTTTCAAGACAAAATCAAACAGTGTCCAGTTTTTTTGAGACACCCGCGGTCGGCCATACAGTTCGTATGTCACATTTGCCGTTCCAGTTTTACATGTACCTGCAAGTACAGTGACCGTTTTTCCTTTCGATACTTTGTGTTTCGAAACCAATTGTTCCGTCTAGATCTCCGCCTCGCTACACGCGCGCGACGTATAGCTCCAGCAAAACCATCACTTTCTTTTACAAAACATTCCGAGGTAACAAGAATCAGAATTAGAATGATTAAACATTTTCTTCTTTGATCTATCTTTCTCAGCATTTCAACTCAAATGAAAATCCCGTAGCAAAAAAAGTTGTGTTCTTTGTTGGTGAAACTTGGCTGTTATACGTTCTGGTCCAGATATTCCAACTTTACCTCGATACGAAAACGGATATTATACTATTAACTTCAAAATCCAAATTGTATCTTTACTCCGCAACAAAGATTCGCGGTCTTTATTGATAAAACTTGATGGTTACTTCCCCTCAACGGCCTGAGGGACACGTCAACTTTTTCCTCCGAGACAAGAAGCTTTCAGTTGCTTCAAATTTTTTAGTCCAAATTCAAAGTGTCATGGTCAAAATCAAACTCAACCTCAAAGAAACGTCTTTGTTATTGCTGAAAATTGGCGATTGTTAATCTTTAAACTTCCTGAGATTCTTCAATTTATCCTTCGATCCAAACACATTCGACAGCTATTCCTGGCATCAATTTCTTTGATTACGTTAGAGTTTTTTTCGTAAGATAACTCGAATATAATCTTTGGTGGAATTTACAAGTGGAATTCAAAAAAAAATTCACAATAATTTAAATCGGTGGAAAAACGATTATACAATCGGAAAAATTATACAAGTCTTTGAAGGTTGTTGACTTTCCTATAAGCCTTGTTATGACCACTGCGTTGCTCTGAAAATGATCTATCCTGAACGAAATATTGTGTTTTAAACCAAGGAACAAGGTAATATAATATACCATAAAACTTGATGTCGATTATCTCATAATTAACCACATCTTCAAATCACATTAAATTTCGGATATAAATCTTCCTGTTTCTGCAAATAATCCATTCTTAAGATTAGCATGTTTATTATTCATAAGCGCATTGTTTTCTTCGATAAAAAATAAAGTATCGGCATCCACGTTTGCCAGACCTGTCATTGACTGATCATGTCAAATCATCTCTTATATCCGTGCATGCTATTTAACAATAGAGGACTTCTGTTTAAATATTTCTGTAATCCAGACCTTGTATTTTGTATGGGCCAAGAATGTAGTAAATTCCTTCCAGACCTGCATGTCATTGACATCATGTTAATTATGATCTTATATCCGTGCTATTTAACAATGCATGGAGCTATTTTGTCCACATATTTCTGTAATCCAAATCTTGTATTTAGTGTATGGGCCAAGCATATGGTAAATTTCTTCCAGACCCGTGTTATTGACTGATCATGTTAATTCATCTCTTATATCCGTGCATGCTATTTAACAATGGAGGTCTTTTGTTCAAATGTTTCTGTAATCCAAACCTTGTATTTTGTATGGGCCAAGAATGTGGTAAATTTCTTCCAGACCCGTCATTGACATCACGTTAATTCATATCTTATAGCTGTGCTATTTAACAATGGAGCTCTTTTGTTCAAATATTTCCGTGATCCTGACCTTGTATTTTGTATGGGCCAAGAATATGGTAAATTTCTTCCAGACCTGTCATTGACATCACGTTAATTCATATCTTATAGCTGTGCTATTTAACAATGGAGCTCTTTTGTCCAAATATTTCTGTGATCCTGACCTTGTATTTTGTATGGGCCAAGAATATGGTAAATTTCTTTCAGACCTGTCATTGACTGATCATGTTAATTCATCTCTTATATCCGTGCATATGCTATTTAACAATGGAGCTCTTTTGTTCAAATATTTCTGTAATCCAGAACTTGTATTTTGTATGGGCCAAGAATGTGATAAATTTCTTCCTTGGTAAACTGCTAAGTAGAGTGCTAGACTGCAGGGCGGATCCCTGGCAGAGGGCCTATATATAGTTGCATTTTCCGCAGCTGCCCCTGGTCAGGTCTAATAAATGTATAAAATTTACACTGAACATTTCAATAGACAATGTATTGATACATCTAGGTAATCCAACCTAGGTAATCCAAACTAGGTATCATGCGTTAGGTATTAGGCTCATAGATTTACATTTTCATACCAATAAAGATCAGGCCTGTAGCTTTAACTGTCGAAATAGGATTTTCCTACCTTTGGTATAATACACCCTTTCGATAATTACAGAGAAGAAGAACATCGTTCTTCAACACATTCATAAAAAATAATTTTAGATTTTGATCGATAAATGTGGAAATAAGCTTTAACCATAGATATCTTATATACACTAGATAGTGCATCTAATTATTCTGCAATTCAAAAATTGAAGCCGTGATTGCAGACTCAGGATATTCCCATGAAATGAGAAAACTCGTATGTTTTCTATTTCTTAAACAGGGGACTTAAACATTAAGTTAAACCGTTTTCGTGTTAAAACTTATTTCCACATTTATTGATCAAAATCCAAAATTATTTTTTGTGAATATGTTGAAGAAGGATGTTCTGCTTCTCTGCCCATATAGCCCTTGAGAAACGAACTTGAAATCCATTCCATTTAAGGTGGTCCTAAGTTGAAAACAGTGTAGTTGTGACGTAATTATCGAAAGGGTGTATTGAATACAAAAGGGCCACAAAACTATTGCCTGAGTATTGACATCATTCTCATTTTTTATAGCAATGACACAAAAAAGGTGTCACTTAATAGCTAAAAGCCTGATCCGCCGGTTTATAAATATAAGTATGAAAAAAGTATGTTTTTTTAAACTTAGTACCAAAAGGTTAAAAAATATAGCAATGATACAAAAAATGGGTAACAGCTAGCCTATAGAAGCCTGATCTGTTTGTAAGTATGAAAAAGTATTTTTTTAAAACTTACTAGCTATACCTATATAATTTATTTAAAAAAAAATACAGCAATGAAAAAATAAAATAAAAAGGTGTCATGATCATTTAACAGATGAAAGCCTGATCCGTTTATAAGCATGAAAAAAGTATTTTTTAAACTTAGTACCAAAAGTTTAAAAAAATATACCAATGATACAATAAAGGGGTCATTTAATAGCTAAAGAAGCCTGATCCGTTTATAAATATGAAAAAGTATTTTTTTTAAACTTGCTATAGCTGTATACCGGCCGTCCGGCCTATTTAAACAAAATATAGCAATGATAAAAAGGGGTCATTTAACAGCTAAAGAAGCCTGATCCGTTTATAAGTATATATATATATATAAAAAGTTTTTTTAACTTAATACCTATAGCTTAATTAAAAAAAATTTAGCGATGATAAAAAAAGGTGTCATTTATAACAGCTATGGAAACCAGATCCGTTTATAAGTACGAAAAAGTATTTCTTTAAACTTAATACCTTAATCAAACTGACTTAATTTAAATTAATGTTAAACACCGAGTATATCCTTCAAATATTTCTTACAAATCCTTCAAAACTTTGAATTTACCTATGCAAAATTCCTGCTGTGATCACAGGCGAGTATTTGCAAACATCTCGTAATCGTACTCGTAGACGTAGTCAAATCTAAAGCTCTATCTATTGTTTATCACTGGCGACACGAGCTGGAACGCAGCGTTCAATATTTTTGTATAGAATGTTTCAACATGGATGAACTAAAATTCCAATCTGATCCAGAAAATACGTAAGAAATAATCCATTGTGTGAGACTTTAATTGTTTTCCCACCTCCAGCTATGAAGATTATGGCTAATCTTATAATTAATGCGATAATAACCACTTCAACTCATTAACGAGTTTACTTTATCACTGCTGTTCCTCAGAATTGCTATGTCATCAACAGCACTAGAAAATATAGTTGTTAATAAGCCAGGAGCAGCCATGTTGGATTAAGATATATACAAACACAAGCAAAACGCAAGGTTATCCAGCAATTGAAATATCCGGTGGGAATTAAACGAAGTCTAGTTAAACATTTTGCCTGCAGCAAATAATTTTCAATTGTATATATACAAACTCGAGCCGAAGGCAAGAGGTTGCATGTCTGATACATCACGGACGCGAATGCTTTATATAGCTTGTGAAACGTCTTGATGAGAACATTTGTATTCTTCCACAATTTTAAAATAAATGAATGATATTTGGTGAGAAAATTGATATACAAACTATCAGATATACAAACTCCTTCACGGTCATGATTTTGTGTTTTCTTCATGAATTATTAATAGGGAGCTCAAGATACACCAAATCTACGACGCGGACGTGACGAACTGACTGCCGCTATTATCACAGTTTCACTTCACGGGTAAAAACTATATGTAATGTTGTTGGTAAGCAAAGCCAGGGACACGAGAAAAGTAAAACTAGTCTCCCATGATTACTGAGCGACTGTTTTTTAGTCGCGTCCACGCCGCAGATTTGGTGCATCTTAAGCTCCCTAATGAGTTTCACAAGTTTTTCTTACAGATTTGTTAGACAGTGATCCAGCTATCATTTGAATGTTGAACAAATTATTTCAGTGCCTCTAGGACAAATATATTTTGATCGCCTTCGTGCTCAGGCGCATCGTCTGTTCCGTACGTTGTGGTCAAAGGAAATTAATAAGAAAAAATTCTTTCCGTTTTACTGACATATACGCAGGCTGCAAAGGAATGCGTTGATTTCTCACTAATTGTTTGCGTCAAGCGTGAAAGCAGATTTTAGATTTAGAGTGTAATTGATGGAAATTATGGTAATTATCAGTTCTGATAAGGGGCTAGGCTTAGCGCCGAATATTTCGGGTTTTCGATTGTTTACCAGTCTAATCTTAGCCAGATAGTACTCAGTAGGAATGTTCGTGAAAATGTTTGTGGCGCATGCAGGATCATTCATATAATTGGAGATTTTAATTGCTCTACATGCACGGGGACGGGGGGTTGCATGACTCATTGATAATTTCATTGATATAGTTTGTATAAAATTAATAAATCATATATGTTATTCAATTTACAAGACCTATATTTCATTATGCTATATCGCAATGCGAGATAAAAATATTTTAAAAATTTCTATACCAAATACTGTTATAACATGTTACTGATATTAGCAACTTTTGATCTTCTATTGCAATCTTACAACTATAGATATATATTCATGTAATATAGGCCATAGTATTAGGTGTTATCTATAATTATCTTGTAATTTGTTTGCATCCTTTGTATCTCCTTGCTACTTTTGGAATAAGTTATTATCTATAAATACTATAATTAAATTTGCGGTAAAGCCAATTATATTTTGCTAGGTGTCTCCCAGTGCAGTAAACTCCAGCTGTGTTGCATGTTTTAATTTGCTCATAAATTCCACGCATGCGACTGCATGACTAGGGAACAATGGATTACGATGGATTACAAAGGATAATGGGGCCATGTTAAGACAAAACACTTTGAAAATGTAGACTATATACTCTATATAGAAGCTCGGAAATGCTCTTGAATGCGATATAAGTAGAAACATATAGTCAATTTAAGCCGTGTGCAAACTAGGAAACATTGTTGCGGAAACATTGTTTCCTCGCCAATGTTTCGCCATGTTTCCAAGAGTGGGCAAACACTAGGAAACATTAGTGAGAAATATAGGGAAACATCAAATGTTTCTGAATTTGCTAGGAAACATTTGTGGTTCTCGGGAAGCAAATTTTGTTTCCACAACAATGTTTCCACGGGTGGGCAAACAGGGAAACATTTGAAGAAACATCGAGAATCACAAATGTTCCCACAACAATGTTTCCTAGTTTGCCCAGGGCTAGTTAAGCCTGCAGCACACGAGAGCTATCAGCTGAGCAAAAAGTTACTCGTGCCTGTTAGCTCAGCCGATAGCTCACCGTGTGCGGGTACATTTTACTGAGTTTTTTGCCTCATGCAACCTTTTCTCACGTATCAAACATGTTTGATCGGTGAGCTATCGGCTGAGCTAACAGGCACGAGTAACTTTTGGCTCAGCCGATAGCTCTCGTGTGCTGCAGGCTTTAGGAAACATAGACCTCATGTTTTTGTCTTGGTTTATGTAAAATCATCACATGTGTATTGTTTTTTCCGCATAACTAACCAATAGCACTTGTGTGTTGATTTAATTATACCCAGTCGTGAAATTACACAATGATTAAATGAAAACATATTGCTATATTGGTTGCTCTGGCGAAAATACAATACACAGGCAACGATGAACTGATTTTTTGCATAAATCGTGACAAAAACATATAGATAATGAGGTCTATAGTCTGCATCGAGTTTCCTAACATTCTTATTCTATTCACAAGGGTTAAAAACAATTTCCAAAGGGTGGGAATGTATTCTATGTGCCGCAGACTGTGTGAATTGGATTACAAAGTCTGGTATAAATAAACGACTAAAATCTTGATTAGAAAAGAGATTACCCTTGGGCCTGGTTAATTACACGAATTAGCGCTATAATTAAATAAGTAAGCATTACGTAGTTCACTGCATGATTTGTTTTGATTTTCGTGATAAGAAGGTAACGACATCTGACGAATTAAATTGAACAGAAATTTCATGATCATCCAAAAATTTTATAGGGACAGTGGTGCCTAAATTACTTTGAATTTGCACTCGAGTAAAAGTATAGAAGTAATTAACAATAAAACGACTTGAGTAAGAGTAAAAAGTAAGTAGTGCATGGAGGCAAAACGTACTAAATAAGGCGGTAGTTAATTAACCCACAATTTACTTAAATTAAACAGCTTTAATTTTTTTTAAATATTTTAAGTGCGTTATTTGGTCCACAATTTATCGTAGTTTTACTTTCTGAACATATTTTTCAAGTACTTGGAATATTTTTGCCGAAATATGCGTTTTCCTGCAATGGTGTATGAAAATCACGCATAGCAACAGTATTTAACAGTTTTGTCTACTTTGGTTGCTATGCGTTTGTTTAGCTTAGTATTTAAAAATTTTTATTCCAAACCCCTGTAAAATATTGAAAGGGTCCCCCCTGATATCTTAAATCTTAATATATTTTTTCGGCCCAAACCCCACGGCAAATTGAGGGTTGTTGTTGTGTTGTCGTTTTCTAGCTGTTGTGTGATAAAATTTCAAGAATCTCTTTCAATCGAGTGCTTTTCAAGGCGTTTCAACGTGTTTTTACTTGTAAAAATGGAGAAGAATAGTAAGGGAAAGTTTAGATCGGTGAGACGAAAGAAGAGACGTGGTTTTTCCGGCAAAAGACCGCAAGAGATCACTGATAATTCGAGCAATGGCGCCGTGGTCAATAATGACAGTCGTGATTGTTTGGCCACCGTTAGCGATGATCCTGTGGCGAATTGTGCACAAAAATGCGAAAGTATTACCAGTAAAAAGCTTCTGAACACTTCTTTCAAACAACTGGAAGGAAATGACAAGATTTTAACTCGCCAACAAGCAAAAAAAGTTGGAATTCTATCGCCATCTGACGTTGAAATTGCTGGTGGTTTCAAACTACAAGATGCAGTTCTATTGAGTACCTGTATATCAAAAGCAGCAATATGTAGTTCCTGCCGTAAATCAGCATCTAAACTGGAACTCTATCAGAAAAATAATGAAAGAGAAGGTTTATGTGAGCAACTATTGTTGAAATGCTCTCATTGTAAGGTTGAAACTCCATTGGCAACCAGCAACCGTTTGGGTGGAAAAGGTGGTGGGTCCCATGAAGTCAACCGAAGATCGGTCCTAGCTTCTCACCAATTCGGCCATGCAGGCTTGGCACAGTTTTGTGGCAGCATGAACTTGCCTCCTCCTGTCACCCAAAAAGCGTACAATGAGCATCTTATCAAAATTGAGAAGGCAGCTTCAAGCCATGCAGAGCAAGTCATGAAAGATGCTTCAGAACGGTTGAGGAAAAAGATATCAGCTGAGCAACCTGACAATATCGAAAGTGGTGAGATAGATATCGCCCATGTCGCAGTCACTGTTGATGGCACATGGCAAAAAAGAGGACACTCTTCCAAAATAGGAGTCGTCTTTGTGATATCAGTGGACACTGGGGAGATACTTGACTATGAAGTCAAGTCTCTCTTCTGCCATGAGTGCAAGGCACACAATAACGATGACAAAGAAAGTGATAAATATAAACAATGGAAGGACGCTCATACACAAAGATGTGAGATTAACCATGAGGGTTCATCTGAAGAAATGGAAGCTGTAGCAGCAGTTCAAATATTTAGCCGAAGCATTGAGACACGAAAGCTGAAGTACACGACTTTTGTTGGGGATGGTGATAGCAGTAGCTTTGGATGCGTAAAGGAAGCATTGGAAGAAAAATTTGGCTCAGCTTATCAGATCAAAAAAGAGGAATGTGTAGGGCATGTCCAGAAAAGGTTGGGAACAGCTCTAAAGAAGTATAAGAATGACAATAAAGGAAAGAAACTTTCGGATGGCAAGAGTGTTGGAGGGAAAGGACGACTGACAGATACAATGATTGATCGGATGCAAAACTTTTATGGACAAGCGATAAGAGAGAACAAAGGCAATCTAGAAGGTATGAAAACAAGAATAAAAGCAATACATCACCACATGATAAAAGATGACACTTTATCTTTACGTAAACAACACCAGCACTGCCCTAAGTCTAGTGATACATGGTGCAAATACTGGAAGGACCAAAATGAGAAAACTTCATTATACAATGAAGATAATCGGTTGCCTCAAGTCTTCAAAAAAGAGCTTGAACCAATATTTGCCAGATTATCAAATCATGACCTTCTTACCAGATGCTTGAAGGGAATGACCCAAAACCAAAACGAGGCTGCTCATGGAGTTCTTTGGTCTAAATGTCCTAAGACTAAATTTTGTGGTGCTCGAAGGGTCCGCATCGCTGCTTGCGAAACAGTGGCAGTGTTTAACACTGGTGCTGCCAGCAAAGCAGTGATAATGACTTTGTGTGGAATTACTCCTGGCCAAAACTCTATGAGGGCTCTTCGACTGCAAGATAGAGTTAGAATTCAAAGCGCTGCAAAGAAAATGACCTCGAAATACAAAAACCAGAGGAGGAAACTGCGTGCATTGCAAAAGTCGAAAGGTGACAAGAATGCCTACCAACCTGGGGGCTTTAGCCTTAGCTCCCAACCTGATATTAAGCAAAATAAAAAGAAAAGAAAGAGAACTGCCGAAAAAAGTGATGAACCTCAGATTACCTTTGGCTTTGTCATGCCGACAATGGAGGTAGTTGGTAAGAAGAAATGTTAGACTGTTGTTGGTGCTGGTATGTTTAAACTTTAGAAAATATTAAATTAGTGCCTAAATCTCATAATACAGAACATTGTTACCTTCTTTGAACTTCTACTGTAGAAAAAGAACTGGATAATTTAGGTCAGCTTTGATTACTTCTTAAAGCTGCAAATGAGTTACAAACATTTGTGCAAGTTTAACCTTAATTTTCTTAAAACAACAATATTGTGAATTGCGATACTGCCAGCAACTGTAAAATAAAGAGAATTTAATGGATTGCCTTCATTTTTTCACTGCAAGTCTATCTTTTAGTACTTTATGCAATAAGTTGATAGTTGATGGTCTACTTTCCAGACCCGGTTGAAGATATAAGAAATCCATTAAATAAATAATGCTTATAGGTAAGCCACAAACGAGAGATCCCAGACGCATGTGGAGGTCCTATTACCTAGGAGTAAAAAAAAAAATACCTGTGGTTCCGGTTTCATATCGTGAAAAAATTAGGGTCGGTAGGTCGGAAATAAATTTTTTTTTGGAATATTTTTTTCATGGTTTTGGCGGGTTTTTGCTGGGCGATTTGCAGTAGAGTCCCGACATCAATATTAACTAGAGATGCATATTTCCTATGGACGGATTTAGGCAATTTGGTTCATTAATTAGTGTGACAACAGACGCCATTTTGGCACGCTGTATGGGCAGCCCGCAACCACCTGGAGAAAATAGGGTCGGTAGGTCAATCGCGTTGAAAAAATAATAGGGTCGGCAGAAAAAAATAGGGTCGGTCGGGAACCGGAACCACAGGTATTTTTTTTACGCCCTATCTCAAAATTAAAATAAATCCGGAATAAATCACGTAGAATTAAAAACAAAAGTTAGAAAGTAACGAAATACTTCGCCACAAAATGAAAATAACGAAGTAAAACGTTACTTCTTAAAACAACTTCGTTCCAAGTAAAAGTACTCCAGAAAAAGTTTACTTTGTTACATGCTGACTTCTCAAAAATAGTATTCAAGTACAGTAACGAAGTAGATTTACTTCGTTACTTGACACCACTGTATAGGGAATATAACAATACTGGGTTAAGAACATTTTTTTGGTCAGTCTGTAATTATTTCTAAAAGTCTTAGGGTATGTGCAAAAATCATATACTATTTATCATTTACTGCAGTATACACCCAGAACAAAGGAGTTTGGCAAAATCATACCAGAGGCGGGTTATTCAAATTATACCCTGGGTTAAAATTTCACCAAGGTTTATGTATTTCCGCACGTCTGTTTATTTCAGAACTTTAAAAATTTAAAATTCTGATGATCCAGACAAAATTTCATCAGGCTTATAAGCAAACTGCTGGGAATAGACCCGTTTCCCCTTTTGAGTGAAATTTTGATCTAGACATGTCTGGACAAATTAACATTTCACCACAGCTTGAAAGAGCATCACAAAATTAGTAATATTCCGAAGTTTCGTTGCGAAATATTGTAAAATGCGGATAATATAGCCTTGCGAAGTTTGCCGTTTTTCAGTCATTTTGTATTACAAATGGGAAATTGATATTCAGTTTGATCATCTCCCTTTTGTAATGCAAAATGACTGAAAAACGGCAAACTTCGCAAGGCTATATTATCCGCATTTTACAACATTTCGCAACGAAACTTCGGAATATTACTAATTTTGTGATGCTCTTTCAAGCTGTGATGACATTTTTGTCCAGGCATATCTAGATCAAAATTTCACTCATAAGGGAAAAGGTCTATTACTGTATTAGCTTGCTTTGAATTTTACGTTAACGCAAGATTATATAAGCTAACAGGCTTTTGAACATCTTGTCTCCGAAGTAAAAAATCACTGCATGCAGAACTTGACTTTAAGATTAAATGCACCAAGAGTGAGTTAACATTTTGAGTAAATTACTCAAACTTATGAGCAAATGAGCAAATTCACTCAATTTTTTAGTAAAGATTTACTTTCAGTCAATATTTTTTTGCAGTGAACGGTCATTTGAATAGGTATGGACGAGTTTTTGTGAATTTGAAAGATGTCACTGCACTATACACTTGATTGAACTAGATTTGGTGGATTTGATAGATTTGATTTGATTTGAATGCTGGATTTGGTGGATAATCACAGGTGCATCTCAGAATATTAGAATGTCTTTGAAAATATTTCTTTGCTGTGATTCAAAAAGTGAAAATTTTATTGTCAGCAAATCATTACATGTAAAAATAAAATATTTGTAATTTTTTGTCTTAACATTATATACTATGCAATACAAACGTGCGCAGACTGGTTTAAATAGCGAGATAATATCCTAATTTTTCGAGATGCACCTGAGACTTGGATTATCCACCAAATCCAGTAGATGAGTCTTTGAACTAGCCGCAGCAAGGCTAGCGTACAGTAATATGGAAATTATTTTTTCTTACTTATTGTGCCAGGTTTTTCTTCGTTTTGAACTATTGGAACAGTACCACCGGTGAGACTGTGAATCATGGCGGACATTTGAGCATACTTATCAAGATGTTCTTGTAGACCTTTCAACTGCAGTTCTCTTTCTTTCACAACTTTTTCACGTTGACTGCATACCAACTCCAGAGATCCAACCTGGACGAAAAAACATACAAGAGTTGTTAACAAGTACAAGAGTTGTTAACAAGTCTTATTATGCTTGTGATGTTACTCTGAGTGTATGTCCACACCGGGCAGGCTTGAAAAATATGCCTGGCCACTGTGGGAATCGAACCTACGACCTTTGGAATACTAGCCCAATGCTCTGCCAACTGAGCTACGCGGTCAGGTATATATTCCACCGTGGCCAGGCAAATTTTTCAAGCCTGCCCGGTGTGGATATACACTCAGAGTAACATCACAAGCATCTTATATATTCACCTGAGTACACTACATCAACACAGCAAATATCAAGTCTTATTATATACACAAGGTCTGGATATGAGGCATTCTGCAATCTGATGGTTCTCTACCACCAGGATATTAGCTCATATCCAAAACAAAATGGCGGCTCAAACTTCGCTACTGCTTTAGAAACCAGAAAAATGAAATACAGTGCAAATTTCTTAATTTTTTATTTTTCAAATTTCTTATTTTTCTTAATTTCTAAATGTGGCTTGCGCACGTGACTGCATGATTTTTTCATGTATATTATTATTAATAAGATAATAGTATGGTTTCTCGTGCAATTTGAAAAAACATACTGTACACTCGTGAGTTTTTCAAAGACTTCAAATTGCACTCGCCCTTCGGACTCGTGTAATTTTGATAGTCTTTGAAAAACTCACTCGTGCATGTTTTTCCCCAAATTCCACTGGAAACCCATACTAATTACTGTACCTATGCAAATTCCTTGGTTATTTCACTGTCGATGCAATGGAAGTGTTGATAAAATATTGCATGAATTCATTTCCGCAAGTTGATCAATTCATACGAATTCAAATTTCTTTTTACTTCCTGTGCGCTTCCTATTGGTTAATCGGTTCTGAAATGAAATCTAATTGGCTCATCTAAAAGTAACAGGATCGAAGTTGATCAATTTTCTATCAAATGAATTGATCAACTTGAGGAAAGGAATTGGTGCAATATTTTATCAACACTTCCATTGCATCGACAGTAAACCTTTTCCTACTATATAGTTTGTTTGATTTGACCAGGACGTCTTGCATGGTTGAGTAAATGAACGCCTCCAAAGCTAAGGTAAAAGCCACCACCAACCTTATGCGCCAGTTCCTTTCTTGCTTGCTCTTTTTTATCGAGTTCAGCTTTGGTAAGAGTGAACGATTTACCCAGTTGACTTATTTCATTCTCCTTGTTTTGTAAATCTTCTGCCTGTGCTCGGAGAGTTTCGGAATATTCTAAGGATCAATGATAGAAAAATTAGTGGATCGGTTGTTATTTATAGGTAAGTCCGAAGGAATGAATGTATAGAAAACAGAAAATCTTCACTCAAAATTTTAAAACTTTGTCCCAAAAGGCAGAGAAATTATTCACTTCATCACACAAGACCTGTTTTTCTTTCAAAAACATCTACAGTATGAAGCCTGAAATTGTTCCGGGGTGCATAAGCGCATGCGGTTAATTTGTGCAAGACTAAAACAAAAGGAAAACCGTACCGTTCATTTTCAGATCTTTCTGTTGTAATTGTTGCATGATTTTCTTTCTTTCCTCTTCGAGTTGATGAAGTTGACGGATTGCACTGTAAAAACACAACATACACAGTAACATATCCGGTTGTTCAAAGAATGATTAACGATTAACTGACTGTTTTGGTTTGTGTATTATTATTACTATTCATTTCAAAACTTCTGAAAATAAAACTCAATCATTTTGATCAGACAAGATTTCATACGAGAAAAAGTTAATATTTAATAAGTTGTGATATCTATTTATTAGCTTTACAACCATACAAAAATGCAGCTATATAAAATATATAACAATGATTGAAGGTATGGTCAACACGAGTCCCATGTGAAGACCAACCTGATACAAAATAACAAGTAGACATATACATTAAAAACAAGGACTAGAACACTATTTACATAACTACAGTATATAAAAAATAGATTATGATATAGGTTAGATTATGAGCTTAAGTTGAAAGAAAGGTATTTAAAGCAGTATAGGTTTTCCAAGTGCGCATTCTGTTGACATCGAAAGAAGAGTCTAATTGAGAAAAGTAGTGAATATTGAGCTGGAGTTTAAAGGATGAAACAGAAGAATTGTTACGAATGATCCGGAGAGAGATTGTTCCATAGAAAGAAAATTCGGTTAAAAAAAGAGTTTCTTAAAAGAGAGGTTTTGCACGGATTGACTTGAAGCAAGTTGTCCTTGCTTGAACGGGTGCGAGATTGAGCGATTAGAGACATTAGAAGAAAAGGTGACAAAAGAGGAGATATCATATTTACTTACCAGTCATGTTGATTCTTCAGATTGTCTTTATGACGTCGAAGCATTTCATTCAATTCAGACTGGGACTCATGCTCCTTCTGTGCGGCTGTCAGCGCTTCTTTTAACGTCTCTAATCTAGATAATATATAAATAGGAATTAAAAAGTGTTGTACTCAAACGGACAAGGCACAAACTGGACGTAAAGTCCATTGCATGGTGCCCCTCCTCTTTCTAACATAGACATTTTAATTAAAGTCACATACAGGGTGTCCCAAAAAAACAAAAACCACTGAAACAACGCACTGCTAGAATCCGAACGCCTCAGTACCAAAATGAAACAAAGATGCGTAAAATATGTTCGACAGGATGCATATATTGTGAGTATTGAAGAAATTAAAATATCTTTGTAAGCTGACGATTTTCTGCTCTTGGGAATTTAAAGCAACTTCTTAAACAGTTTCTTTATTCATAAAATTTACTTTTGTTAAGCTTCTATGCACTTATGGGTTCAGCAACTGTCATCACGTCATGGACCAAGAGCCTTCCATTGAATTGTTAATTTCAACTTGAGCTATGAACATTTGTTTGCAACAGTTCAAACAATGAAATGTACTTGCGAACTTTGTTGCGAAGTTCACGCCCAATTTTTGAACTTGGAAACGTAATTGGCAAGTTTGCAACGAACTTGGGAACCGCGCGTTGAAAAGTGACTTGAAATCGACGATAAAAAAGGGCCTCATTCATGCATCAGTACCTCGTTGTTTGCTCAGCAAACCCTACTTTGAGTTGTTCGTGTTCACGAGTGGTCATTTGAAGATTCTTGATTTGAATTTTGAGTTTTTCCATCTAAACATGAAAATGCATATATCAGCATAAATAACAAATACCAGGTGCTCCCTCCTCCCTCCCAAAAAAGTTATCCTGTTTGATTTAATTCTTCGTAAAAGACTACAACAGCTGACTTAAATTTTGGTATATACAGGTATAAACACTTGAAATTTTATGAAATATTGGGCGAGATACAAATTTTTGAAGTTGGAGTACGTTTTGAAAACTAACTGTCTAGCTATATATCTAACAGTCAGCAGTTTCATTTATGCATATCGGCATATTATTTTGTATAGCGACTTTGCACTTTTTGCAAATAACAGCCAGAAGAGTTAACTAAAGGTAGATCCGTGGTTGTCATTAAATTTAACCTGTAAAACTCTACTAGAATTTAGTAATGCATGCTTACAGGCCCTACAGTACTATATATACCTGTTGGCATGATGCTGTTTCAGACTCAGCAAAACCATGAATCTGCATGAGAAACAACAAATCAATACACTTCAAATATATAACGATATACTATACATGTAGTTCACGATAAACAAATCCGTGTTCTGAGGACTGATCTCCAAAGCAAAGGCTGGTCTTCTGAGCAAGGGCAGATCTTCAGAGCAAGGGCTGATCTTCAGAGCAAGGGCTGATCTCCAGAGCAAGGGAAAATATAAAAACCCACATTCATGGTTTCAGTGTAGAGAATACCTGTTCGTTTTGAGCTTCGCAACGTTTTTCTGTTTCTTGTAACATATGTCGTAACTTCGTACACTAAAATACACAAGCAAAACAGTTCTCTTTCGGTGCTGCATGGGGCTACTACAAAGAAGAAAGTCGTTTGGTAATCATTGTCCCGACGAAATCAAAATTGTGCTCGTTTGCAACTTGTCGAAACGACGAAACCGTAGATCCGTGCAAGTATTAGTGGAATAATCACCAGATTGAAGTTATTGTCCATTCGGCATACTTTGTATTTGTGCATCGGTTAGTTTTTACAATATTTTCCAACTTAACTCCACACCTGTATTGAAACGTTTTTCAGTACGAGTTTTTCAAGCAAAATAATATACCAAAAATTTCAATATATTGTACTTGTAACTGAATTTTTCACCATGCCGTAAACATCGGTTTTGTTTCGCAAAACAGACGGCAAGTTACCATGCATATTTTATGCATGTAGGTGCATGGCAAAAGCCGTGTACCAACCTCTGCTTCTGATTGTGCCCTTCTACATCGATATTGTGAAATCATGCGATCTGATTGGGCAAGAGCCAATGTCTTCGCTTCAAGTAGATCTTGGAGATGGCTTTCTTTCGTCTGAAGGAGGAAAAATGATTCAGTTTTAAGATCTTAAAGGATTAGTGCATATCAAGAATAGTGAATACCTCAACCATGAAAGCATAGGCACGCTGTAATATTCCATACCTGTAGTGAAGTGAGTTTAGCTTCATAAACATCCATTATTTCTGACGCCTTTGCATCTTTTATCTGAAAATATTCTAGTATTAGTCCAAGACCAAAAAATTCAAAGACTTTCAAAGATTTTTTCTGCCTATTTTCAAAGACTTTTCAAAGACTTTTGGGAGCAATCTGCAGCTGTCAAAAAATTGGGAGTGTAAGCACCATTTTTAACCAGCAATTAGTCCCGTCAAATCACATCCTACAGTTTAATGCGCCTTTTCGTCGATATTTTCGAAAATCTTGCTTCAATCTATTTTATTAGCTAGGAAATCATATAATCAATTCCTCACTAAAGAAGTTAAAGATTTTTAAAGACTTTCTGCGATTTTTCAAAGACCTTAAAGACCTGCATGCATTCAAATTTAAATACTTTCAAGGATTTCAAAGACCGCTGCGAACCTGTTTCAGTCGTTGGATTAGGATGAGGCGGTTAATAGATACACCGGAAAAACCAATGTTTTAGATATACCGGAAAAACCAATGTTTTTTGAAAACCGATTCGACTGATATTGTTTTAGGCAAGAAACCGAACAACTGGAAAAACTGTTTGAAACTCAGTAATATTGAAACAAAATGGCAGTAATAGACCAATTGCACATGACGTCACAGTGCCGGTGATGATGCGTCTGGAGGACAAATTAGCAATCTATGCATAATATAACTTTTGTAAACAAAGCAAATTTTGTAAACCTTTTTGATAATTTTGTATTAGAATGGTTAATTTTTCGCTGTATGTGGTTTTTGTACCCGAACAGATATTGTTAGGAAGCATCTGGAGGACACTCTAAGGATTTGTGACGTCAGTGCAATGGCTCTATTCCACATATTTTCACAGAATTGTGCATGAAGCATAGTTACAACGTTTTCTGAACGTTTTCTTACATATTAACGCAGTACTATACCATTAATACAATTGTTTTTAAAAGTAAGTCTTGAACGTGTAGTGCGAAGTTTAATCTAAGTGTGTGTAGTATATTTTGACCATTCGCCTGGATCTCCTACACACGCAAATATCTCTGCACATCTTGTACTTTGTAGCAAGTCTGCCAACAAGTGTTGTGTTCGCACTGCTTGTCCCAAGTTGTCAACAAGTTTGTAACAAGCTGTTCAAACAACTTGTAACAAGCTTATCAGATTTGTTGCAAGGTTCCAACAAGCTGTTCAAACAATTTGTAACAAGCTTGTTGATATTATCAGATTTGTTGCAAGGTTGTTCCAACAAGCTGTTCAAACAACTTGTAACAAGCATGTTGATATTATCAGATTTGTTGCAAAGTTGTTCCAACAAGCTGTTCAAACAACTTGTAACAAGCTTGTTGATATTATCAGATTTGTTGCAAGGTTGTTCCAACAAGCTGTTCAAACAACTTGTAACAAGCTTGTTGATATTATCAGGTTTGTTGCAAGGTTGTTCCAACTGAAGTCCGATCAACTATCGCTACGGCAATTTGTATATGATATAACAATATTGTTACAACCTTGCGTGGTCAACGTTGTAACATTCTTGTTATATCATGACTGTATCAGACTTGTTAGAACAACATTGTGACAAGTCTGATAATGTCATCAAGCTTGTTACAAGTTCTTAATAGCCCTCAATAGTTCTCAAACTTGTTACAACAACTGGGAACAAGCAGTGCGTACACAACTTGTCGACAGCTTGTGAACAGATTTGTAACAACGTATTTGCAGACCTGTAACAACTTGTGCGTTTTTACGTGTGTACCTCCATTCCTGACTTCATTTTATCGATCAAACTCTCGATGGTACTTTCATCCAGTACACTATTCACGAAGGTGCTTGTCTTCGGATTATTTCGGTCCCGACGTCTTGACGAAGATTTGAGTGGATCTTTCGACAACATGCTCAAACTCGGCTCCAGTCTTGACTCTGATATCGGAAAGAGGGGGATGTCATCATGACGCCTACGTAATGTTTTTAATTCTTCTTCTTTCTTCCGGTTATTTCCGAAGATAAGTTCACCAAGCCTGGGAAACAAAGTTTGGGCTCAATTTCTATATTCAAAATCTCAGTACTTAACCCTCCATAATCGCAACCTCGTTCCCAGGGTCTTTCCTCCTGGGGGAGAAAAGACCCTGGTAGACGCTTGTCACGTGATCTGCTAAAATCTAGCAGATTTTTAATTAGCAATCCAAGATGAGGTCAATAAATATTTGACATTTGGAGTATTTTTATAGTTTAATTTATAATTTGCATTTTGTATGATTGTCATATAAAGGTATCCAAGATAGTTTTAACTATCTTGGATACCTTTATATGACAATCATACAAAATGCAAATTATAAATTAAACTATAAAAATACTCCAAATGTCAAATATTTATTGACCTCATCTTGGATTGCTAATTAAAAATCTGCTAGATTTTAGCAGATCACGTGACAAGCGTGACCACGTGATCTGCTAAAATCTAGCAGATTTCTAATCAAAATTAGAAATCTGCTAGATTTTAGCAGATCACGTGGTCAGCGTCTACCAGGGTCTTTTTTCCCCAAGAGGAAAGACCCTGGTTACGAGGTTGCTACATAATCGTAGACAGGGCTGCAGGTTTGATTCCTGACAGAGGGCCTATACTCTGCTCCGGGTGCAGGGCTAGTTGGAATAACAGCCGATCAATGATCGGCAAGAGATCGCTTATGATCGGCTGAAAAGCAGGGTTTCCAATCTGAAAAAGCAGGAAAAGTCATGACTGCCGATCACCATGATCGGGAACTTTACCCGAAAACCCAATTACGTTTCCAAGTTCGAAAATTGGGCGTGAACTTCAATGTACATTTCAATGTTTGAACTTCGTTTGTAAACAAATGTTCATACTCAATGATAATAACCAATTCAATGACATATACAAACTTTCTTGATAGCCCACTGGACCAGAAGACCAAGAACTTTCCATTGAATTGTTAATTTCAACATGAACTATGAACATTTGTTTACAATAGATCAAACATTGAAATGTACTTGCGAACTTTGTTGCGACGTTCACGCCCAATTTTTGAACCTGGAAACGTAATTGGCAAGTTTGCAAAGAACTTGGGAACCGCGCGTTGAAAAGTGACTTGAAATCGACAATAGCGCTAAATAAATGTATAAATTTTAAACTCGAAATTTGCATCTACTGTACAGAAACCCTTGAACATTTACTATCGAGTGAGATACCGCCAAATCCGATTTCTAAGGCGTTATTCATTCTTCTTACCATGCGAAGTGAAAGTCGGCTTTCTTCCAAGATTCTCGAAGGACACGCAGGGCAGTTTGAATGTCATCTTTTTGACCGTTTGAGATTGTGCTCGCCAAGAAAGACACGAGACGCTCGTCCTGTGGTCATGATAAAAACCCAGTCAATAAACTTGGTATTTACTTCACCTTGCCACATGTAGAAGAAACGCATATATTGTAATTTTAAAGTGTTTGTAATGGATGATTCTAGCATGGACAAAATTTTGATCTAGACAAGAAGGACGAAATCCATTACCATAGCAGGAAAGAGCATCTTAAAATGAGTAAAATTGCGCAAAGTTTGGTTGCGAATTGTTGTAAAATGAGGAAAATATAGCCCTGTGAAGTTCGCACATTTTGTGTATATTTGCATAACGCGCGCGAAAAAGAACCATTTTTGAGCGAAAGTGGTTATTTAATTTACCGCGAATAATACAAATATGTACAAAATTTGCGAACTTCACAGGGCTATATTTTCTTCATTTTACAACATTTTGCAACCAATCTTTGCAGTTTTACTCATTCTCAGACGCTCGTTCTAGCTGTGGTATCGGATTTCGTTCTTCTCGCCTTGATCAAAATTCAGTCCATAGGCATAGCTGGAATCACCCATTGTATTGTTTTTAATTGCAACTGTTTTACCTTCATTAGCTCACCCAAGGTTTCCTGTAAAATAGAATTGAATTTTTCAGGGAGGCCGGGAGAAGCTGGGGGGGGGGGTGGAAGGGAAGCAATCACCCAGAAAAAAATGAGGGCTCTGTGATGAAAGTTAGTTATATAAAGATCGACGTACTGTACGTCGATGAGATCTGAGCACGAAATACATACTTTTATATTTTTATCCTTTGTCTTTAGTTTGTTCATAACATCCAAAGTCTTTAGCGCCACGCTAACGCCAACCTCGCTAAACAGATGAAAAACGTATCGTTTTTAGGAACCTGCATGTTTAATTAATGCTTCGCTTAGGACGAACCAGTGTAGCTTATAGATCTTGCCTTTCGCTTGTGCTATATACCAGGCCCTGGGGTTAAACGGGAAATGAGAAGGTCTAGTGCCCTTCTTGGAATCGTTTTTGCCCTTCCAGCAGACCTAGGTATTACATATACAGTATTTGGGATGTTTTTGGGATGAGCATGTCTTCGGTATGAACAATGAAGATATTTGGATCAAGAAAGGAAATATGTATATACTCATATATGAAATAGCCCGTTTTCACTACGTATGTAGGTGGTAGGAATAAAGGAATACCGAATGGTTTTTCGTGCAGGATTGCGTGATCCTTGCACGAGGGATGTCGCGAGACTTTCGGAAAGCGAAAAATACTTGAGCCGCAGGCGAGTGTTTCTTTACGCTTTCCGAAAGTCGCCAACATCCCAAGTGCATGGATCACGCTATCCTGCTTGGAAAACCATTTGGTAATTGTTTATAAAACAACTACAGTGAAACAATGACATTTTGAGAATCCCGCGAAGGCATTTTAATTCCTCGTGCAGGATAGCCTGATCCTGCACGGCTATTGACCAATAAAATTGCGTGTTTCACTGTTAGTGGTTTATTGTATTACCCTAAGACAAAAATGTGTTCATGCAGACTATCTCACCTCCAGTCCGCGGTAAAGCTAAGTTTCTCCTTCATGGCAATATCATTAAGTCTGTACTGTTGTTCAACAAGACGTTGAAATGTATCACAATCAATGATCTCACAAAGATGCTTCGCCACTGCCTCGTCACAAGATAACACTAAACATTTATAAAATGATCGAAATTTGAATCCCAATCAAGGATCACTGTTGCATGGAATTTTTTCCCGGGAACTTAGGTTTAGGGCTCAATTTTTTTTGCAAATGATTACATAAAATAAATAGGGAAAAATAACAAAATTGTTGTTTGTGATTTTCTTCATTTAAAGGGTTGTTGTATGAAGAAATACTGTATGTCTTTAGGACTGATAAGGCACACAGGATAAATCCTAAAGTAGTCATTGTAGTTACTGTCTTGCAGGTCCATAATTGCAATCAGGGTTTATTTTAAGAAAAGTTTAGAACTGCACATATTAGGGATGTTACGAAGCATCACGTGTTTGACTGGGGGTGAAAGGATGTTTGACTGGGGGTCAAAGGATTTAGTTATAGTTAACGTTGCAAATTATGACAGACTCTCAATTAGTATATAGGTGGCAGAATAAGGTATGGTTGGGTGGGGCCAGACAAACTCGATTCTGGGTGGGGAAGCTACAAGTAGGGGGTTTCCCCCCAAATTTTTAAATTTAGAGGCTCGTAAGTTCTGGCAAAGATTTGTTTCACCCAACTACCCACAAAAACTGTTTCAAAACATGTAACTGGGAATCATGAATACTCAAGATATAATAACCTTAGGTAGCAAAGAATATTAGGTTCTCCCACTCTAATCTCTTTTGGATAGCTTCGCTCGTCCCAATTTTACCTCCTGTTCCATTACCCCAGCACATATGTGATTTGTGAGGAAAATATGAGGGTCTGGTGGTCCTCTCCCGGAAATCATTTAGATTTTTGATGCTCAATGGCAGCATTTCTGGCATCTGGCGCATCCACAAGGAAAACGAGTAGATGAGAAGACTGTTTTGAGGTTATATTTTTGTTAATTTGGTGACTGCACATTTGAGTTTTAAGAACTGCACAAATGGGTTTAGAACTGCACATTTTGTGTAGAACTGCACGTTAAAATAAACCCTGATTGTAATACAAGAATAGCTGAGAATTATCGTCCTCAAGCTTGTCGAATCCAAAAGAATTTACCATACTCTTTCAAGGTCCCAAAATTTGGAATGCTCGACCATCACATATAAAAGATCTGTCTAGTCTTTCCACTTTTAAAAAACATTTTGCTAAGATAATTTTTATACGTCGCGCACATAATACGCTCTTTGAGTAAAATATTGTATATTTATTCCACTGTATACTATCTGTTGTTTGATGTGACCTCACTAGATAAGCCCAGTGGCTTCATGGAGTCTCCTCGCCATCTGTTATATTTTCTTTTAAAGTTTCAAGTTTCAAAAACACATTTCATACTGCAAGCCATAAATATTTTTTATGAAACTTTTCCGTCTGTAGTTTAGGTATCGAATTAGTATAGATTCACTAACATATAGGTATTTAATGATTTCAATAATTACTAATTTAGATATTCAATCAGTCCAATTTTCACAATTAAAGCTCCAGTATCAAACATAAAGAGATGTCTGTGAAAATTTCTTAAAAAAATGTAGATCTCATAAAATTTATGGGAATTAGATTCCCAGGTTCAGATAATTTTTCCACCTCTGGTATTAAGGGTATATATTGTTATTATTCAGCCCAGTCATCAACACCTCGCGCTTACAATTGTAAGAGGGTGTTGATGGGGTATATCGTGAGTCGTGATTGCTCAATTTCGGTTACCGTCAGTCGTGAAAACACCAAAAATATTACCGTGAAGCGTGAAGAAAAAGATACTGTTTATCGTTTCAGAACACTTTACAGCAGATTCAAAGCTTTACCGTTAAAATACCAACATTTTTTTCAAACCCCCCTCCCTCCTATCTAGACCCTCTTGTAAACGTCTAATGATACCGTTCAAATAGTTCGTTACCTGCTAGGACGTCCAGCACACGGACAATTTTCTCAAATTTTTCTCTTGTTCCATGCCCATCGACGTTCGTTGGAGGTTCAAGATTTTTGACCAAGTTTGGAAGTAATGTCTTAATATGTGACATCAGATACGTAGATTCACCAGTGGTTATAGCTTCCTAAATGAAAATTATAAATAGGCCGGCTAAGTCAACCAACCAGCGACCAGGGACTCATTGTGCGAAAACCTTAACCTTAGGTTAACCTAAAATTCAAAGCAAACTTTCCAACAGCTTGTGTATAATATAAATTTGGAAATATTTCTTCAGAAGTCTTGTCTGGATCAGCGTTAACCATTTTTAGAGTCTGTAAATGTTAACACAATTTTTTAACATTCGTGATGTTTAAGGTGGAGTAATACGAGCAACAAAATTGCTGCAACTTAACGAGCAATTTTAATACGAGCAACAAAATCTGACTTCTACGCATGTTAATTGAAAATGTTTATGCACAAAAATTACAAATCACGAGGCAACATGTCTCAACATTTCTACTTATAACATGCATTCAAATTGGATTTTGTTGCAAGTTGCAGCAATTTTGTTGCTCGTATTATACTCCAGCTTTACACCTAATAAAGGAATAAACTAGAAATTTTTCTCCAAATCTTTACTATGGAAATAGTACAGTATGGATCTTCGTTGAATATATAGTATAGAAATTCAATTTTTATACTAATTGCAATTTCCATACTATGACTATACTCCATACTATGACTACGTCTACATTATGGAAATAGTATGGATATGGATTTAGTCATGCAATCGCAAATTCCACATATAGACCCATTGCACTGACGTCACAAATCCTTAGAGTGTCCTCCAGATGCTCCCTAACAATATCTGTTCGGGTGCAACAACCACATACAGCGCAAAGATTAACTATTTTAATACAAAATTATCATAAAGTTTTACAAAATTTGCTTTGTTTACAAAAGTTATATTATGTATAGATTGCTAATTTGTCCTCCAGATGCATCGTTACTGGTGCTGTGACGTCATGTGCAATGGGTCTATAGTATGGGGGGATAAGTGCCATATGTGTTTCGTTACACCTAATACGTGTAAATGTGGTGTTCACTAACACAAAATGGTGTTAATATTTACTTCAGAGCTGCCATGATTTACACAATATTCGTATCGTAGCAATACCCAGAAATTAAGAGCATGTACCTCATAAATTTCCTTGAAAAATTCCAAAGCCTTTATCGAGACGAGATGTGTGTCAGTGTTTTTATTCATCCAGAACAACACGCCAGTGAAGGCGTTGTCTTGTTCATTGCCATCACTGGACTGTTGATTTAATTCGAATACGCGATAAAGAATGACGCGAAGATCCGACACACCACAAAATGCCAGGAGAAATTCAAATATCTACAAAAAATGAAAGTGCTCATCAGGGCTGGAGGCATATTTTATTGGGAATGGTTTTTTGGTACATGGAATTTTTGGGGAAAAGTATATAATTGCATATATAAAACTGTGAGAACTGTTATTGTCATTTATGGAAATTAATATTCATTTTGGATTAATTAATAAATCGGCGTGTGCTCACGCACATAGCCATTATTTTCCCAAATGGGTGTAATTGTTTTATTGTTTTGTATCCACAGAAAACGGAGCTCGTCAGTACTGCAAAATTGCCGCTAAGGGGACTGCATGGGTAGTATTGTCCATTTAAGGGAAAGCGATAAAACTTATTAATTAAGAGAAGATTTTTTTGTATGTTACGTAACACGCGCTCAAAACTAATGCGTATAATATATACCACTTGAGGTTATGACTAAATTCAAAATTTTTATTTTTCGATACGTTTCTCAATCGGCAAACAAACTTAAAAAGTGTGTCTAGTGCTTTATCTGTAAAATAATGCTAAAATGAAGAGATTTTAGATGATACGCCAAAGAGAAAATGACGCCTGAAGTTCAGTAAGTTTTGCTTATATGGCTGTAAATATGGCGTCAATTTTAAAGAATCATGCATTGATAATTGTATTTTAATTGACAATTTTCAACTATTATTTTATGTTTCTGAACCGGCAGATGCATTTAAAAAGGTTGTTAACTCTATAAACTCAGTAGAGAATAAAGCTAAAACAAAGTAATTTTGAGAGGAACGCCAAAACGATTTTAGGTTTTGAACTTACACTTTTCATTGCAAATACGTGACATTGAAAAAAATTGCCTCTTAATAGTTTATGGAGAAAATTTAAAATAAAACAATGTTTGAGGTGCGCTGTGCAGAATATCGACAAATACAAAATACTCCTGATTTACATAAACTATTGCCTCGATTTTCTCATCTAAAATGGCATATTTTTGAATATTTTCTTATAAGTAAACTGGAAGGCTAACTGCTATGATGAAGGCCTATGATTTGCTGAAGCCAAAATAGTTTTTCTGAGTTATATGAGCAGAAATACTTAATCACAAACGTTGCGCTATATATCAAAGAGAAACTATTGAAAATTACTATTCGGTGTGGAAATTTCAAGGCTTTTGCGAAAAGAAAAATATTTTTAAAATACAAAAACAACTGCCATTCGGCCCAAAAATGGCAAATTATCGGCAATTATTTTTGTAGTTTTTAAATATTTCCCTTTTAGTTAAAGTCTTGAAATTTCTACACCAAATAGCGTTTTTCAATAGCTTCAGTTCAATATACTGCTCATAACTCAGAAAAACTAAAATGCACTGGCTTCAATCCCCCCCCCCCCTGAGTTAGCCTTCCAGTTTACTTATATAGTTCAATGGTTGGAACAGAGCGAATTGTCATGTAATGTACACTATAGTGGATCGATATGACAATGAAAGAGAGACCTGGAGCAAGTCTAATTTTCGCACGGTGCCGAATTCGTTCGCACTAAGTACCTTTTGTGCTTCATCAGGCTCGCATCTTGAGAGCATGTTCAAAGATTGATCCAGATAAAACGCAAGATGATCATAGCTAAAAAGAAGATGAAGAAGTATAAAAAAATACACTGTCCTTACTCTCCGATAGTTAGTTTAGTTTTTAGTTTATTTTTGAAGGCAGATCTACAGTTAAACGTTTGAAAGAATCTTCTATGTTATTCCAAATTTTGGGTCCCTGAAAGCGAAGTGATAATTTGCCATAATTTCGGTTCTAATATAGACAATTCCCATTATAGATTAATTTTAAAACTAGGCAAGGAGATGCAAATAAATCAACACAGCTAGAAAGAGAATACTAAAATTAGTAAATTTGCAAAATTTAGTTGCGAAATGTTGGAAAATGAGGAAAGTACAATGTCATCCTTGCAAAGTTCGCAAATCTTGTTAGCAATTTCCGCACGCAATACAAAAGTTACAAGATTTGCAAACTTTACAAGGATGACATTGTATTTTCCTCATTTTCCAACATTTCGCAACCAAACTTTGTAATTTTACTATTTTTAGTATCTTACCTAGTTTTAAAATTAGTCCGTAATGGGAATTGTCTATTGAAGCCTTGAAGGAATGCAAAATATGTTTTTAGAAGCTAATCTGGTATTATAATATGCATTTGATTATAACCTGCAGAAACATATCAGGAAGTTTGTTTGTATGGAAATCATACATAAATAATAAATTAGAAAATATAATTTAAATAGAAGGCTAGTATGCTCACCGTATTTTGAAAAAGTCATTACGCGCACTGCTCGTTTTTGAAGTAAAACTGATGGTTTCCGAGTAGAGTATGGAGTATAGAGATACAGGGAAGCACGCCACCAGCAAGAGCCCGGGAACGAGGTTGGCTACAAGCATCTCAGGGGTCGAAATTCCCGCTATTCCGAATATACTAAAATGCCTGACGGAATAGTAAACTTCATGATCACATGCAGTATTCCGTTCGTATATTAGAAAAAATTATGATGCCAAATATTGACAAGCGAGGGTTTTCCTCTTGTATAATATACCACTTTATACCGGACTTTGAGCCACTGTTCCACTTCGTAGCTAAGTTCTTGTTCGCTTGCAATACTTGCATATTCTAATTTCTTTGCATGCACCAATAAAGTTCGCAAGTTCATTTCAGTGTTTGAACTTTGTTTTTTATTAAAAATTTGTTCCTCACTGTAGTGACTGTACAGAGCAATGCACTGTACATGTTTGTTTTACAATTATTCAGTTCACTTTAGGAGTCCCAAGGATGATTTCCCGAAAATCAGAACATTAGCGCGGACCCTGCATCAACAGGCTCTCAGAAACAGTATATTAAGGAATAGTGGATTTTCAGACGGAATAGTAAATATAAAAATCTACTATATTCCGGCTGTATAGTACAAAAAAAAATTAAATTTCGACCCCTGCATCTTCCACCGTGCTTCCGCGTATATGTACACAACTAACGCTGCAATTACCTTGTCAAGAAGTGCTTGATCTTATCATTTGGTAAGAGGTCAACGAAGAGATCCACAGAATATTTCCGCGCCAAAGTTCCCTCGCCATTTATTAGAATATTGAAGAGTAACTGGAAGGTCTGGTCGATGTTTTTGCTATTGAAGAGCTACATAATGCAAGTGATAGATAAAGTCAGGGATTAATACAAGCAACTTTTTCGGAAGAAGATGGCGTTTTAGAAGGAGAACAAAACTTCGGTTGATAGAAGGAGCGGGGGTCGGAAAAATTACATGAGCTTTTATCAGTGGCGAATAGTCCAGTCAAATCACTATAAGTACATGGTCCTCATCAAAGTAATCGCAATAGTTTTTTTTCAGTGGTAAAGTGCGAGAAAAGGTGTTCTGATTAACATATTAAAAATCCCCAAAAATCCCTTCTGTGGAACATGGTAAAAATCGAGTTTTCCTTACTTCCGCCAACAGAACACCATTGCGGACAAAATGTTGAAATTTTGCAAATATAACCCGCATCATTAGAAAGCTTAGAAAAACCTAACTATAGATCAATTAAGCCGAAGTTATACAAGATTTAAAATGCCATAAATTTGTATTTTGTGCAAATTTTGCGCTATTTCTCCAACTTTGAGCTAGAATAACGACAAACTGGCTAGTAAATTGAATATAACGGTTAATTGACCTTCATATAGTTTTGTTTAAGCTTTCCAATAATGTATGTTACATTTGCCTAAAAATGATTTCAAAATTGGAACATTCTGTCCGCAATGGTTTTCTATAGGTAGAAGTAAGAGAAACTCGATTTCCACCATGTTCCACCGAAGGGATTTTTTGGGATTTTTAGTATGTTAATCAGGACACCTTGCCTCACATTTCACCACTGAAAAAAATTCTATTGCAATTTCTTTGACCTCTGGTCACATATTGACTGGACTAGAAGCCAGCCCGACAATTTGGTCATGCTATGCAAATATTTCCATGTTCATTGACCGTGAAAACAATCAATTTCTAAAGAAATGAATACTGATGATTTAAAATTTGCATAGCAAGTCCAAATTGTCGGGCTGGCTTCGCCACTAACGTTTATACTATAGTGAATATAAAAGCGATCACGTGACAAAAAAATACCAATCAGATGGTATAATAAACTAACCCAGTAGGAAGTTTAATACCTGCTCGCCAAGTTGCTCTTTCAAAGCCAAACTTGTGATAAGGGACAAAGCATAGACAGTCATCGTCAAGTTATGATGTGATAGAAACTTTACTACGCTACGGTAAATGTATTTAATGTTGTCCTAAAATGAAAAAGATACCGTTTAATTTATACTGTAAATCCTGTTTTAAGCTCCCTCCCTCCCAGCTAGGCTCTCCTACCGCATAAGCCCCATAGATATCTTATATACACTAGATAGTGCATCTAATTATTCTACAAGTCAAAAATTGAAGCTGTGATTGCAGACTCAGGATATTCCCATGAAATGAAAAGATTCGTATGTTTTCTATTTCTTAAACAGGGAACTTAAATATTAAGGTAAACCTATTCCAAATACATTTTTAAACTATTCAAACGATGAAAGTTATTGTTGTTTTTTAAGCGTTTATTAGCGAGTGGAAAACACCAACATGGCCGCCATCTATTCAAATGGGGGTAACCGCTGGAATATTCTTGGCTTCAATTTTACTAAACGAGATGCGCTATCTAGTGTATATAAGATATCTATGATAAGCCCGCGTCTCTTTAATAACCACGCCCATTATCAACACTCAGCAGAATTTTGATTTCTGGTGCAATACACTGAAAAAAAATCCCGAGTATTTTGACTACGAGCCGAAAGCACAGATCTTCCTTTGGGCAAAACACTTGCAAAATGTGAAAAGTTTTCCCGCGCTGCAAAACTTGAGTAAAATAATAGGCAATTCCGGCTTTTAGTTTATGCGTGCAGGGGACGATGGGATGTAAGGTATCACATTGCTGATTATGCTGAAAAAATAAAAATGGTGGCCGTGTAAACACGGAGTGATAGCTTATACTTATAAATATTGAAATATTTCGGTTGTTTCGGTAGTTTTTATTGAAATTTTTCAGCATAATCAGCACTATGATACCTTACTTCCCATCATCCCCTGCAGGCATAAACTAAAGGCTGGAATTGCCTATTCACCCACAATATTAAGTAAAATTACTGTAGTCAAATTTATGAACAAATTTACCCAAATTTTTTTGGTAAATCTTTACTAAAAAATTGGAGTAAATTTGAAACTTTACTTGAGTAAATTTGGTAATAAATTTAATGTGCAGTCACTGCAGTGGGGTGGTCCAATTTGTGGGCATCTGTGAGTGTCTAGTGTGAACCTTAGGTTTCAGTTAAGGCCCGTTTACACGGGCGATTTTTGCTGCGATTTTAGGTGCGATTTTCTCCTTTTGGAGGATGTTAAAAAGTGAATGAGTTATAAATGTTCCAGGTTACGAAATCTCATAATGATATTATTAAGTAATCCACTCCTTCACATCTTCCAAAAGGAGAAAATTGCAACTAAAATCGCAGCAAAAATCGCCCGTGTAAACGAGCCTTTAGGTATTTTTCAGGTACAGCGTTCTTAATGTAAACATGACCAAAACTACTTATACAACAACCAGGGACGCCGGAACGACGTGAAGGCAAGGGGGGCAGATTTTCGTGAAAGGGCACTTTTAAATTGATATATACTAAGAGATGTTTACAAAACATCGGGAGTTGAACTTCGCCTAATCATGTTTTCTATTGATTGGATGATAGAGATGTGAGGGGGTTCTCCGCCAGGCGATTGTGCTATTCTTGAAGCTCGATGACTGCATTTCTTGCATTTTCTGAAGCAAATTCGTAAAATAATTGCACTAACATTTCTGACAAGTCGCTATTTCGCCAAGGCAATCCTTTAAATTGAATGGGCACCTTTGCCCCCCCCCCCTTGCCCCTCCTGGTAAAGGGCAACGGGGGCGGCTGCCCCTCCTGCCCCCCCCCCCAGTTCTGGCGTCCCTGACAACAACACTGTATGGATCTTAGTTGAATATTGTGAATTATGAAAATCCAATTTTCATACTTTTTGCAATTATATAGTATGGAAATAGTATGGATTTGGTGATGCAATCGCAAATTCATGCATAGTATGGATTTCACTATTTTTTTCCAGTGTAACAGACTACATACCAAAGCTTTTACTTGAGCTTGTACGGCAATATTGTTTCGACAGAGGTTGGCCAATATTCCCAATGAAGGCATGGTTAACTCACATTCGACACCTTGTCTGAAAATAAACACTCATATGACATAACTATATCGAGTCAAACATCTCTGATACGGAAACCTCTCGAATGTGGACACCTCTCTAGCACACGCACCTCTCTAATACAGACATTTCTCCAATACAGACACCTCTCTAATAAAGCACACGTTTTCAATATGGACAACTCTCTAATACTTACAGCGGCACCTATCTAATACGGGCACACCTTTCTAATAATTCTCAAATGTGGACACCTCTCTAATACAGGCACCTCTCTAATACAGGCACCTTTCTAATACAGACACCTCTCAATACAGACACCTCTCTAATACAGACACCTCTCTAATACAGACACCTCTCTAATACAGGCACCTCTCTAATACAGGCACCTCTCTAATACAGACACCTCTCAATACAGACACCTCTCTAATACAGACACCTCTCTAATACAAGCACCTCTCTAATACAGGCACCTTTCTAATACAGACACCTCTCAATACAGACACCTCTCTAATACAGATACCTCTCTAATACAGACACCTCTCTAATACAGACACCTCTCTAATACGGACATCTCTCTAATATAGAAACCTCTCTAATATGGACGCCTTCTAATAAGAACACCGCTCTACACATTACAGTATTGTTATAACAATTTTCCGCCTATATATTCGGTTTTTTATACATAGACATGACTTACATTTCATTAACTAAAAATTTGACTAGATCATCAATGTGAGACAATGCCACTGGAAATCGACAGTCGTATGTTATACGTTGCAGCAACTGTAAACACTAAAACACGCAGAAGAATTTATCAAATTATCCAACACAACGTAAGTGTTAGGCATTAACACACACTCAAGGGCAGATTTTCATTTTTTTAAAAGGAGGGGTGGAAACATTTCTAGTGGGGTGCAAGCGGCACCACAGAGGGAGCTTCAGCAGGGGTTAGGCGTTAGGATTAAAGACTTTCACAAGGGGGTTAGAGTCTTAGAGAGACTCTAGGGGGTTTAACCCCTCCCTAATCCTCAGTAAATCCACCCATTCACACATTGCATACCATTGAACTATAAATAAACTGGAAGGCTAACTCAGGGGGGGGGGGATTGAAGCCAGTGCATTTTAGTTTTTCTGAGTTATGAGCAGAAATACTCGACACTGAACGTTGGGCTATATATCAAATTGAAGCTATTGAAAAACGCTATTTGGTGTAGAAATTTCAAGA
This sequence comes from Paramuricea clavata, assembly GCA_902702795.2. Taxonomy (NCBI): domain Eukaryota; kingdom Metazoa; phylum Cnidaria; class Anthozoa; order Malacalcyonacea; family Plexauridae; genus Paramuricea; species Paramuricea clavata. The sequence goes on from CACRXK020000062.1 coordinate 113,487, forward strand.
CTTTAGCTTAAAGGGAAATATTGAAAAACTACAAACATAATTACCGATAATTTGCCGTTTTGCAGTTGTTTTTGTATTTTTTAAATATTTTTCTTTTCGCTGAAGTCTTGAAATTTCCACACCGAATAGCAATTTTCAATAGCTTCAATTTGATATATAGCCCGACGCTTGGGGTCAAGTATTTCTGCTCATAACGCAGAAAAACTATTTTGGCTTCATCAAATCATAGGCCTTCATCATGGCAGTTAGCCTTCCAGTTTATTTATAGTTCAATGTTGCATACCTGGAAAATAATGCTTTCATTTGAAGATGAACGAGAATTGTGATCAAGGAGCAGTCCAGTCAATGTTGAAGTCAGATGGTAAGAATCACGAAGCATTATTCTGGTTTCAGTGTCACTAGCTGAAAGATAATGTAAAGCTACCAATACAACATTCCATTTATAACCCCCTGACGCCCGTAAATAATAGCCATCCCCAATTACACCAACGTTTCCTAATGCAGAAAACTCTCTAATATACAGTCGACTCTCTCTAATATAGACACATCTCTAATATAGACACCTCTCTAATACAGACAGTCACCCATCTCTAATATAGACACCCCTCTAATACAGACACCTCTCTAATACAGACACCTCTCTAATACAGACACCTCCTAATAAAAGCCCTGGTAACGAGTTTGAATGTAGACACGTCTCTAATATAGAATGCCTCTCTAATACAGACAACTCTCTAATACAGACACCTCTCTAATACAGACACCTCTCTAATACAGATACCTCTCTAATACAGAGACCTTTCTAATACAGACACCTCTCTAATACAGACACCTTTCTAATACAGACACCTTTCTAAAACAGGCACCTCTCTAATATGGACACCTTTCTAACATAGACACCTCTCTAATACAGACACTTCTCTAATACAGACACTTCTCTAATACAGACACTTCTCTAATACAGATACCTCTTAATACACACACCTCTCTAATAAAATTAATATAATCTTCTTGAACTACCAGATCTTCTCGCCATCATTTCAGTCCCTTTATTACCGGCGTTTGAAATTTCGTTTAGTCCTAATGACTTGTTTCAATACAACAAAATTATCCCGTATACAGCCCCTTAACCATGTGGTAATCTAATTAAACAACACATACCCAAGCTATAAAGCAACAACAAACACTTGCTCGTCAGTCTCGGTTTGTTATTCATCTCACTTAACATACTAACAAGAGATGTGAAACATTCTGTAGGTAGCAATTCTCTTGCTGTAAAACCACTCAATGATTTGTCGTTCGATGTTATACCAATAAGTACCTGAAGGGAATCAAATAATAAGCAGGGGCGTAGGAAGCATCAAACAAAAAGTTGGGGGGGGGGGCGCCGGTTTCGAGGGGCACTTTTGTAATGAAAAGGGCACCTAAAAATTTTTTTCCGGAAATGTTGCCGACGGTTGGTGTCAGGGAAGGAAAAATAAATGCAATCATAAATCAAAGGCCGTTGAGGCCGACTGACGGATGAGATCAAATGAAAGTGACAGAAAGAATTAAAGCAGTTTGCAGGTGTTTTTGCAAATGAGCACCGTGCAAATTTAGCCATTTGTCGTGCTGCAGCCCGATTTCTGGTTCTGAAAGGCCCGATTCGCAGTCAAAGAGTGCGCTGGCAGCCGAGGCTGGTAATTTCTCATTGTTTAACTGCCCCGCACTCAAGTAACTTCCGTGAGTCAAAAATGCAATCTGAACAACATTAATTGAACAAAGGCAAAGGGCACTTTGCCACCGCAGAAAGGGCACTTTTTGTGTCTTCTGAAAACTTGGGGGTGGGGGCTTGGCCCCCGCCATGTAATGCAATGCAACATATTTAGTTAAGTACAGTACAGTACAGTACAGTGCAATACAATACAATACAATGCAACGCAGTGAAATGCATTACAATAAAATACGATACGATACAATACAATAGCAGGATTAATAGTTGGCCTCCACCATCACCACAGATTTTAGTGAAATTATCTAAACATGTCACTTAATAGAGAAGTATGATGTGTGTTGCACAGCACAGCTCGGCTTTAAAATTTTCAGGCCTGGCTCTTGGTCTTGGCCCCATCAGTTCCTACGCCCCTGATAATAAGTTAGACCACGAAATTCCTGGGTTTTCCATTTCTTGCTGGATTTCCCAAAATGAGAGTTTAGAAGCGAGAGATTATATGCGAGTTTTCTCAGTTCTCATCCCCTTGGCAAACGAGAACAATACACTAAAAACATTTTGAAAATCCATAGAAGGCCATAGAATGGAAATTGTATGGACCTTTATTGGAAATAGAATGGATTTTGATTATCCATAATAATTGTATATTCCCATACTATGGAGTGGATATAGTATCGAAATATTGTAGTATGGATATACTTTATCGAGATTTTTTTTTATTCGCCCAAATGACATTAATATATATACAAATAAATCATAAAATAGAAACTGTTTACAAAGGGCTAGGAACCTTCTAGAAACCAGATTATACTATGGATTTCACATTTTTTCCCAGTCAGGGACGCCGGAACTGGGGGGGGGGGCAGGAGGGGCAGCCGCCCCCGTTGCTCTTTACCAGGAGGGGCAAGGGGGGCAAAGGTGCCCTTTCAATTTAAAGGATTGCCTTGGCGAAATAGCGAATTGTCAGAAATGTTAGTGCGATTCTTTTGCGAATTTGCTTCAGAAAACGCAAGAAATGCAGTCATTCGAGCTTCAAGAATAGCACAATCGCCTGGTGGAGAACCCCCTCACACCCCTATCATCCAATAAATGGAAAACATGCTTAGGCGAAGCTCAACTTCCGATGTTTTGCAAACATCTCTTAGTATATATCAATTCAAAAGTGCCCTTTCACGAAAATCTGCCCACCTTGCCTTCACATCGTTCCGGCGTCCCTGTTCCCAGTGATAGTAGTTGCAACTTAATACTTAGATCTATACCAACTCTCCAATTTGACGGGATACTCCCACATTTGGAGATCTTAAAAATTTCCCTCGCGTATGAAGTTGGTTTGATGAAATCTCCCTCATTGTTTGTGTTTTACCTGCAGCTACAAAGTGTTGAGAGTGTGTCTTGCACCTGTTTAATTAATTTTTGTTGTTCTTTAAAAAGCTAGCTTAGACGCTTCGAGCACTATAGTAACAGCTAATAAATAGAGAATAATACATGGGTGCGCGGAAATACCAGATTTATTTCGAGTGTTGAACATGATGATCTCACGAGTGAGCGCAGCGAACGAGTGAGATATCATGTTCAACACGAGATAATTTGTACAGAAAAGCGATAATTGAAAATCTCATGTCATGATCAACACGAGACGAGACCATTTGTACAGAAAAGCGATAATTGAAAAGCGATAATTTTCACATGTGAAATTAACATAAATAATCTCACATGTCAACATGTGAGATTATCAGTTTTATCAGTGCTCGAAATCTCTATAAGCACTATACTTTAAATAATAAAACTGAATAATTGATGGAAACAAATGATCTAAAATGTCACTTAATAGAGAAGTATGATGTGTGTAGTTTCAGGCCTGGCCAGCCCAAATCTGAGGAAGCAAAAATCTGAAGCCCAAAAGGAAGCCCAAATCTGAAAAATCAAAAAAGGAAGCCCAATTCTGAGCGGAAGAAAGGTTCTTGCATAATTGTACTATATGGCGGAGGTTACTACTTCGCTCATAGTAATATACATGTATAGTTGTGTCAGCTCGTGTTGCATGTAGAGAAATCAGGAATCAGTGTAAGTCTTGTAATCTCCCTAATTTTGTTCACAACACCATCGGTCAATCGACTAAAAACTCATCAAAATTGGAACAGCTCAAAATTGGAACAGCTCAAAGTTAAAAATTGGAACAGCTCAAACTTTGAAATACTGTGCAGTATCTTTGCGGTCAAATATAACCACACATAATATAACCACAAGTTTGATTTCTGTTTTTCAGACCAAAATGACATGAAGTTAAATTTCCACTTTTTTATAACCGGAAATAGTGAAGTATCTTTGCTAACAAAAGACACACCCCTTTCGGTAATGCCGTGTCAATCAATATAAGGCGAACAAGGTGAGGTCAGCGAAATCCTTGCCGGAAAATACGAAGCTAAAAGAATACCAATGTAAGTTTAAACATGGTAGGTTTTATTAGTAATGGGACAGAGTTTTGGTACGGTTTTGTGTATTCAAACATGAACTTACGATGTAGGAACTTACCTTGTTTTGCCTGTGGGTATCAACGCCCCGTCCTGGGGGCACAACCCAAGGAAAAATATAGCGGGAAATATGGGATTTTAGCCACATGTTCTGCTGTTGTTAAATCGCATTGTGTTAATCTATTATTGCTTTTGATTACGGCTGTTAATTTGACTTCAAAAATTTACCTCGAATTTGTATTTGTTTTGGTAATGCCTACCTTGCAGGATATTCAAATATTATAATATAAATGTAGGTGTGTTTATATGTTAGTTGCTGAAGAATTTTGTTGTACTGTCTTATTATTTTAATTTATCAGTTTGCTTGACGAAATTCGCAGTGCGAACAGAAAACTGCGTGTATTTATTACATTTGTTTTCTTGAAACAACCTGAAATGTTTATACACTAACTACCTTCCTTCCCAAATAGGAAGGGAGAATTAAGGAATTTGAATCCAGGATACACTAGTGAAAACCAGCAAAACAGCCTAACCACATTTTTTAGTGATAGGTTGCAGTGATTTTTATATAACAGCTACAGTACTTGCTATGAAATATTGCTGCAAGTTCCAACTGAGCGCCAGCACTCTCCCCTTGACAAGTAAAATTGTTCGGCGTTAGAAAATAATAAAGCAGGGTAGTTATTTTTGTTATTAAAATAATAAAGCAGGGTGGTGCATTATGGCGCAATTATGGACACATCACATGGTCTGATTAACCCAATGAGTAGCAACACTCTTGTGACGAGTGAAGTTGTCTGGCTTATATGTAGACAGAGTAAAATCACGGCATATTGCCACCCAAAGGTTACCTAGACACATGGGCACATAGTCTGATTAACCCACTGAGTGGCAGCTAGTGCTCTCTTGACGAGTAAAATCATCTGGCATCAGACAGAGTAAAATAATAAAGTAGCCTACATCAGGGCGGCACATTGCCACTTAAAAGGTTAATTATATGACACAGATCTCAAATAAACTCGGATAGTACTACGCTTTGTGGTGACAAGCTACCAATTGGCTTGATGCAAGTTTTGATGCCAGGTTTGACGAATTCACGGGTGTTCGTTGCTGGTGATGTCATCCGGCATCTGGTGTCGTCATTTCTTACTAAAACCCTAACATTCACCTTAACCCCCACGACGAACGCCTGTAAGTTAGTCAAACCGTTTGAACCCTGTAAGCTTAACCTGCAACCCTTTTACCACAGCCTTGGACAATTCATGTTCTAAAATTATAGTAAACAAGATAAATTGCAAATTATTTAATGCCCGACCCAATCCAAATCCTGACCTGCCTATATATAAATTACAAAAACTTATTATGTAGGCATATGATGTAGCCAGGTAGTGACATAATAATGATTGTATGTTTAAATGGCTGGGTATTCTATTTTTGTACCGTACCATATTTTCCATGCTCCATTGCCTAAATTATTTAATACAGGTTTTAACTGCAGTATCAAACAGCTGTGGTGTCGGGGATCATGCCTAGCGAGGGGTTACCAGAATATCAATATAATACTCATATATATATAATTATTTAAAATACTCATTAAAAATTCATAAACCTTGTGACAAATCATGTCAGCCATAATATATGTCACAGGAGTGACTTTATATCTGATAAAACTCATCTTCATTAGTATTCTTTATATAATTCTTCATCCTAATTAGTATGATTATATAATTGTTCATCCTAATTAGTATTCTTTTGTAGTCATATTTTAAGCTATTCAAAACACTCGAACTTGCATTTTATCATATTTAAAAATGATAAAACACTCCTTCTCGTGTTTTAAATAGTACATAGGATATTACACGGCGGCATGAAGATATGACTTTAATCTTTGAGTGGTGAAAACAATATTTTACGAACGAGCGCAGCGACTGAGTAAAATAATGTTTTTAACATGACAAGATAAAAGTCATATCTTCAATCCACTGTGTAATATTCTGTTTATTAAATAGTCCCAAGCAAAAAAATGTATAAATACTAAATGTCATGTGATCGATATCTTCACTAGTGAAGATATGGAAAATATCTCACTGTGTATTTCTCACTCTGTACTATATAATATTTATATATATATATATATATATATATATATATATATATATATATATATATATATATATATATATATATATATATATATATATATAAAAATATATATATTGTGTTATTGTTCACTTGGTAATATGATAACGAGAAAAATGTTCTCGAGTGAGATATATCAATATATCATATACAGTATGAGTTTTCTGCTTGCGTGCTGTCAGGAAATTATGATATATCTCATTCAAGAGAGAGACACTATAATCTATATACATACAGAATCTATAGACAAAATCTATAGACACAATCTAGAAACACTATTTATAATATGTGCACATGCACTTGGATTATTTGATCACTGAAAAATATAAGCTGACTTCAACGTTTCGATTGAAGGCCCTTCGTCGAAACCTCGAATTTCGGCTTATATTTTTCAGCCTACACTGCCATTAAATGTTCGAGATTTACTGTAATTTATTTATTATTTATATCATAATTTAAAGCTTGCAACGGTCAAATTTTTATAGAAGATTAGGCGACACTTACGTCCATCTGTCTTTCGACATACTTGAGCGTCTGTTCATTGGGATGTCCACTGTATTGGCCAAACGCGAGGGAGAATGCTTTCAGACATGCATTTATATCCAAAGACATCGTTCAAGGCATCTATTTAATGCATACAATTGTGATTTTTCTCGTAATAATAAATACTTTGATACAATTTGTAAACAAAGATTCAAATGTCATCTGCCTTCGCGCGAGACGTGTGCGCATCCTATCCGCGCATATTCTGACACAGACCTCCATATTTCTCGACTCGATTTCGTCTCGGGAAACCAAATCTGAGACGCGGACGCCAGACTAAAAAGACTAAAAACAGTCGTTAATAATGGGAGACTAGTGTTACTTTGTTTTTCTCGTGTTCCTGCTGGCTTTGTTTAAACGTCGTGTTCTCTGCATGCTTTGGCCCGCGAGGGGGCAACCAGGGCAACGATGAAACATTTTATTGACCGGTCAATAATAAATAAAACCGGAAGTGAGGCGCGAGTTTTTTTCGTCAACCAACCGTAAAGCAAAGATTTTCAGCTTGTTTTTAGCAGGTTTTATTACAGTTTCGGAATACCAGGTGAATTATTGAGAGTTTGACACTTGCTGTATAATAAAACACTTCGCCTCGGGCAACAACGGCGGTCTCGGGGTCACACAAAACACGCTGTTTCCCTCGGTCTCTGTAAATGCCAGTGACTAATTATGTATACTACAAATTTGGACGCTAGAAAAAGTAGAAAAAGCGGGAATTGTAAATGAACAATGACAAACTTTATTTGACTAGAGCTTGGCTTTGGACTATAAATTGACTGCATGTTTTAGCTGTTTTATTGAAATCGTCCAATTAACTTAATATGGCATGCTGCATGCTGTTTATTTTTCAAACCTCGCTGAACAAACGTTAAACTTACTTGAAAGTTCCAGTATGCCCAATAGGCACCCTCATATGTACAGCTATTTCAATTAAGGTTGTCCACTAGCAAAGCGCGGGAAAAGTCGAATACGAGCGCGAAAGGCTGCTGGGAATCGCTATGAAATAATAATAATACCTTAATTCAAATAGCTGTACTGACCAAAATTCAGTAGCGAAATGAGAATGCTCATGAGCATATTACTGGATTTTGGTATTTATATTCGTGCTCATCAGCTACCAAAATTAGGGTATGCTCATAAGGCGTAAAAAAAAATACCTGTGGTTCCGGTTTCATATCGTGAAAAAATTAGGGTCGGTCGGAAATAATTTTTTTTTTTGAATATTTTTTTCATGGTTTTGGCGGTTTTTTGCTGGGCGATTTGCAGTAGAGTCCCAACATCAATACTAACTAGAGATGCGTATTTCCTATGGACGAATTTAGGCAATTTGGTTCAATAATTAGTGAGACAACAGACGCCATTTTGGCCCGCTGTATGAGCAGCCCGCAACCACCTGGAGAAAATAGGGTCGCACGGTCAATCGCGTCGAAAAAATAATAGGGTCGGCAGAAAAAAATAGGGTCGGTCGGGAACCGGAACCACAGGTATTTTTTTTTTACGCCTAAGCACGCTCATATATGTACCAAAGCTATCCAATATGCTAATGAGCACCCCCCTATTTCACCAAAAATCCAGTATTCCCATGAGACACATTTGAAAAAGCAACATTCAGGAACTTTACCATGTATTTTTTCCCAGCTTTAAATTAAACACAGACCAAATTAAATTGGGTGTTATTTGCAGTATTCCCTGAAAAACGCATATTATATTTTTTTACTTGCGTTTCAGATGTCTATGGCTCGTGTATCTCCAAGCATCCCTTTCCTTATACTATCGACTTGTCTAGTCGAGGCCGAAGGTAAGCATTACGATAGCCACAGAAAACTTTGTACGTATATAACGCAGCATTAATTGGGAAGAATCGTAAAATCATTGAATAATAATACAACTATTATCTATGATAGTCAACGTTTATTCATAAATACGGTCCTTCACCGTCACGTGTGTATTGTATTTTTGCCAAATCCACCAATAGCAATTTCCAATTTACCTACCGCCCTACCGTTCGAGTCACGGATCGGTGACTTTCTTAAAGCATTGCTATACTGGTTAGTTGGGCAAAATACAATACGCACGTGACGGTGATGGACCAGATTTATAAATAAATGTTTGCTAACAATCTAACAACATTGTTTTATCGTACAGGAAAATGCAAATGTGTGGACTACCGTCGTGATTGGTACGTCATTGTAACGTCGTTTGTCAGTGGTCTAATCCTCTCAGCCATTATTGCGGTTTCATTAAAGTACTATTGCCGGCACTGTGGCGGAGTGAAGCCTCGCGCCCCCACGACTGAATCACAGGAGACGCTTGCGACACAAAGTCAAGGCGATCTTGAACAGTTTTACGAAGAGGTACCGGGTGCCGGTTCAGAGACTTCAGAGGGTGATTTTGAAACAGTTGGAAGTTTTGAACAGACATTTAGGTAAATGGCATGTAGGGGGGGGGGGGGGGGGGTGTTACGCTTGTATTCTAAGAACTCACTCACGCTCACACTCAAAGATTGGAGGTTAAATCTGAGCTTCCCTTGAGTGTATAGTGTTGTTTTTAAATAGCTGGATTGTTAGTGTCGTACCCTTACAATGCGACTACTCACCCTCCTTCACCCAAAAACAGCATTGACACACGGGGAATGCTCAAATTGAACCTCAACTCTTTCAGAGTGTGAGAGCCGCCGTGAGTGAGCTTTTAGAATACAGGCGTTTTGCCCGTGTTCTAAAAGCTCACTCACACTCATTGAGTGGAAGTTCAATCTGAGCTTCTCTCGAGTGTCATCAGTACCAGCCGTGACACTCAAGAGAAACTCAGATGGAACGTCCATTCATTGAGTATGAGTGAGGTTTTAGAATACGGCGTTAGTCATCCTTACTCTGAGTCCTGAATTGCGCATTTTTCAAAACTCAGAAACTTTCTTGAAACGACTCTACGTATATAGTAATACAACCGTATCTATAACGTATCTATAAGATTGGTAGATGTCGAGGGAGGATCATCACAAATCCTCATGCAAACTCAATTTTCGCCGTCCCGCCATGACCATCAGGAGTCCACGTTTGCCGACGCCAATTGCAAGGCCTGGTTATTCATCCTAAGTAATACCCACCCTTCACCTACAGTAGCACGTGCTAACCACATTTGTCACCTTTCGTCCCAAATAGGTCTGACTCGATGGCCTCCAAAACCAATCTAGTGGTTGACATCACTCATCATGGTGAACCCAGTACAAACTACCAGCACCCTGGAATTGAAATGGAACCTATCTACAGTAACTGTGGTACGGCAGAGGACAAAAATGATGGTCATTCAGGATCGGATGAAAATGATGATACCAACCAATATGGCGAATGCAGTGGTACATCTGGTTACCAACAGCCCAGAAAAATATCTGGACATGCCTACAGTCAACCCAATCCACCTGTAGTTTCAAAAGAACGTTCACGAATTGCCAACCAAGTCAATCAACACAGTGAAACCAGTACACCATCGGATTACCAACATCCCACACCAAACCTTGAACATACTTGCAACGAGTATGGAGTGGATTACCAACAACCAAAGTTCACACCATCAAAACCACCCCGAAATCCTAAGTCTTCACCACCACCATCAGAACGGTATAAAACACCACCAATCAAAAAATGGAAAGCACCAACAAACTACCAAACACCATCACAACATGCGCTACAAACAAAATATCTTGTACCACCAACTCCGAAGTCGGCACCACCATCACCAGAACTGGCACCATCATCACCACCACTGGATACAGATATTACATTTTTAGAAGGTGGTGAGCAGAATCGGGAAGACGAAACGGCTTCATCCATTACCAAACCATCGTCAGGACAAAATCTACCAACAGCAGTAAAATTTCAACTACCATCACCAAACTCGGGTATTAATGAAAAGTCGAATCGTGAAGCAGACTACGAGGTACCAGAAATAGATGCGGAATTCCTAGAAAATGAAGGATTCAATCGACCACAACCGACACCAAGTTTGAGTCATGTTGATTCAGATCGTGAAGCAGGCTACCAGGTACCAGAAATAGATGCGGAATTCCTAGAAAATGAAGGATTCAATCCACCACAACTATCACCAAGTTCGCGTAATGTAGAGGTAAATCGTGAATCGGGCTACCTAGACATGACAAGTGGAGACAAGTCGTTAATTCCACCATCGACTATTCCACCATCGACTATTCCACCATCGAGTTCATCACCACCAGCGCTGCCTTCAAGAACACCATCACAGAAAGCACCATCTACCAGTTTAGTGCCGACAGCTCTACCATCAAAAACACCACAAAATTCACCATTTGCCAGACCGACGAAGGCTTCTACTAATTCAGAACCACCGGCACTGCCATCGAATAGACGATCACAAAAATCAGCATCTGTTAGACCATTGATGGCTGCCACCAGTTCACCACCCCCAACTCTACCAGTAAAATTATCATCAGTAAAATCGCCAAAGATGGTAAGATCAAAATCACTAATATCACCTCAATTGCCACCAAAAGCACGACCACCACTACCAGCAAAAACAAAACCAGGTTCATCACCATCACCAGCATTTTATGCAGAATTAAATGAGCTGGACAGGCAAGATGATGCCACAAACTATCAACCCTTAACTCCGACAACCGGCAAACGGTAAACTGCTTCTTTGCATTTTGTTGATTTCAAATTAAGTTCGCGAGTAGCTTTTCTTGATTAACTTATCGAGATTTTCGGATTCAGGACTTCTCTCGGCAAGAAAAATGGGACCAGTAATTCATTGCCAAACTATTGCTCAAGAAAGTCGTGTTCCTAATGAACATTTAACTCCGACGTTCATGCAGTAAACCGCTATTTCAAATTTTGTTGAATTGAGATTATTCTTTCTGTACCTTCTGTTAATCTATGCGGCCATTTTCTCCGATTCGTTGAATGACATGTGAAACGTTAAGGGGAAACGCATTTTGGTTCTATAAACATGCAGACGCTTTGATTTTATGCTGAGTCTTGAAAGAAAAATAAGGTACTCGATAATTTTTGTGAAAGTTTGAAATGTATATTTTATTCTGATAGTAGACATATTATTTTGAGTTAGAAAAAGTAATAAATGGTTTCTTTAACCAATAAAATATACGTTCGAAATAAGCAGTTTAAAATATTAATATAAGGATGAAATCAAAACGGTAAAAAACGTTCAAATACGTATGCTTATAATTATGCTGATGAGCACCCTCTAGCTCATGAGAATGCTCACGAGCATATTGACCATATTATTAGCTAGATCAGTTTGTTATATATACGTCCTCATAAGCATATACTGGATTTTGTACATGTGTGTGAGTGCTCATGAGATACCAAAATATGAGGTGTGCTCATGCATAAGCACTATCAATCGTACTTATCTTCAATGCCACTATGAGGCATAAATAATGAACGCCCCTACATTAAATCTGTTGTATGCTGTAAGCAATTCGCCCCCTGCTAACTAACTTTGGCTTTCCCGCCAACATGCGAATTTGCATATTCAATATCTTAATTTGCACATATATTGGCATTATTAAACACAATGTTAACACGAAATGTTGAAATTTTCGACTTTGGAACGCCTTTTTAAAACCAAACTATACATCTGATTAACATTTGCAAGGGTACATCTTTTTTGATAGCATACACTAGGCTACAGTCGGCTTTCAGTGAACAGATTTTCAAAGCTATATCAATGCGCTTATAAGTGGTAATCTGCATGACTGTTGCCTACACTTGTATAGAAATTGCGCTGCGTGTCCACTTTTTCCTATTCATCATTGTTTTGACAGCTTCAAATGTGTAACACTGACCTATATATAGTGCATGGATAATCTGCCCACCTTGTCTATACATGCGACATTGTCAATTCGTTAATATTGGATACAGATCTAAAACAATTTGTCGGTCATTTTTTTGCAGGGATACTTCGCCAATTTTTACTATGGCAAGAACACTTGTTCCGAAGCTAGTATGCTTGCTAGTATGTTAGCTTTTGAACAAACGCACCTTGTCATATAGAAACCGATTTGGCAAAGCCACAAATCTTGTGTTCGTCTGCATGGGTCAACAAAGAATATTTGGAATCTGAACACTTGCATGGGGTTGGTCAGCGTCTATTGTTGTGATGCAATAACAATAGCTATCGTAGCTCTCAAGTAAAAACCAAAAACTTGTCACATAGAACATTTGTTGTACGTATAAGCGTTCAGCTGACAAATAAACTACTTGCTCGTCTGTAACCGGCTTTTTCAGACCTGTAGTTGCTGTTGCTTATCGCGATCCTATACACGAGCCTGCGATTTTACTTGTCAAAGGAGGCTCCTTGGTAGATGAAGTATTAAAGATTTCATCTCAGTGGGCGGGTCTCGTATTTGGAGGCAAAAAATGGATATGTTTTATTCCAACCGTTTACTCCCTCCCAAAAAGCCTACAGAAACCCATAAATTATATAACGTCTGTGGACTGTATAGTAATTTATGGTATATGGCCCAGTCCAATATAACTGTCTATTATTTAAAGCTAAGTACAATGCCGCAAGTACATGCAAAACGGCAAAGGAGCCCTGTCGCGTGTTGCATTGCCTTTGTAAAACGTGGCATGATACCGCCATATTTAATTAAATCCCATTAGGTGTCCAAAATCAAAACCGAGCCGAGCGAAACAGGCGAGCAATCTCGCTTTATACACAACACACAGCGTACATATGTAGACCAGATCTCAGAGTCTTGCGGAAATTTCAAGCGTTTTTACAAAATGCCCGAGTCGAATTTCGATATCGACCGGCTAGGAATGCTCACTTTGCAACATTTTGAATATGGCGTCGAAAGCGACAGGTCTTCTGGTGGCGAGAATTGCTATTCTAATTCAGAACACGGTTCAAACACCTCGTCGCCGACATATCTTACAGATGACTCCGAAAGCCCTCTTAGTTCCCCGACAGAGCTCAAACATTCAGTTAAATTTTGGGAGCAAAATGAAGACACGGCGGCTGGAATTTCTTCAGAGGATGTTGACGACGAAGTGAGCCAGCACGAGGCGTCGACTTGCAGATATAAACGAGGTAATGTATTGATGCGAGGCGAACGCCTGTATTCTAAAATCTTACTCACTCAAAGAATGGAGGTCCAATTTGAGCTTCCGTGAGTGTCAGTGCTGTTTTTGAATAGCTGGAGGGTGAGTATAGTCACATAGCAAGGTACGAGACTAACCCTCCAGCTATATATAAAAAAACAGCACTGACACTCGAGGGAAGCTCGGCTGACCTAAAGCGTCGGTCAAACGAAGTCTCATCGACTCCTATATGCACTCTCATCAACAATTCGTCAGCATTGAACTGGTTCAAATTTTGATAAGAATTTTTGATCGTTTGACTGGTAATCTAACCAGCTCTCATCTTCTGAAATATTCTTCTGAGTGCGAACGTAATGCAGCTAGTATTGTAGTCACACACTCTGGGACTGATCTAGTACAATCAATCATAGTGACAAAATTCGAGGGCCCACTGCGCTGGAAACGGTAGTATGACTGCCCTTCTCCCCTGTTCAATGCTGTGAGACTAAAATTGATCTTTTATCTGAAGTGATTTGGTTTTGCAGTTGTGTTATCGATAACTCTCCCAGGAAATGAAGAAACATTGAAACGGGGGGCATTACATGTTAATTTGCGTCATTATTTATAAAGATAACCTTTCCACCACCTTATTTAAATGTCACTAATTCTGAACCGATCTATAAAGGGTTGATTATACGAAGAGTTTTCAGCCTGGGCTGAATTTCAACCGGGTTAACCGAGATATAATTGTTGCACGATTACCTGGCAAGCTTCAGCCCATGCAGACTGAGTTAAAATTCCAATTAAATCCGGGATGGAATCTCAGCCCAGGATGATCTAGTCTTAACTGCTATTCCACTTCTTTGAAGAATTTAAAATGCTGTGTATGTCCATTATTTGGTGTGAGCGAGACTCTGATTGCATTTAGAGAATTAATTGTTTTTTTGAACCCGGTTGAAATTTCCAGTCGAGTTACATGACGATTTTCAGCCCAGTCAACAGGGAGGAAATTTCAGACTGTGATTTCTGGTCAGCATAATGAACACTGAATACTCAGGTCCTATAGACCTAGGCCAGTTCTATATATATGTATACCTATAAGAGGCCTTCACGGCTTCACTGCACTGAGCTGAAATCGATTCGGAGCCGTATCGGACTAACGCCTGTATTCCAAAAGCTCACTCACACTCATTCAAAGAGCTTCTGAGCTTCCCTTGAGTGTCAGTGCTGTTTTTGAATAGCTGGAGGGTCAGGTGAGTAGTCAGATAGTAAGGTACGAGACTAGCCCTCCAGCTATTCAAAAATAGCACTGACGCTGAAGGGAAGCTCAGATTGAACCTCCACTATTTGAGTGTGAGTGAGCCGTTTTAGAATACATGCAGGCGTAATTGTCGATCTAAACTATACCACCTTGAGAGGTGTTCTCGGCTTCTTGCTTACAAGTAAAATAATTTCTTGCTCAGCAGTTTGGCATTTCTCGCGGTTACTAACGGGAGTTCATTCGATCAATTTATTCAAGCCTTGTGAGATTTTAAGAACTACGACGCGACAACTAGAGAGCTTAAGAGCTACGACGCGACAACGCAACGACACGCCTACAAAACACTTAAGAAATTTTTCATGCAAAACAAAAACTATGAATAACATGTGATCCCATTGATATCAGCGTTGATGCAACAGATCCTTCTGAGCACGACGTTAAACGAAGTATTTTCACGTCTTTCGACAAACGCGAAACTCCGAAAGCTTGTTGCGACGTCAATGTTATAGCAGTCAAGTCAATGTTATAGTAAAGTCAATGTTATAGCAGACATCACATTGTTTTTCCTGAACTTAGCTTTTCGAGGTTATTTCAGGGTGTCTTTCATGTATAGTTTGTATACCATGAGGGAAGGTCTCCTCCATCCACTATTTTGGTCCCTCCAGTGAACTATGCCCCCATATGCCCGCATCCAAGAGAAGAATGACTTGTTATAAAAACATTTTAGTATTTCCATGACCAAATTTTTGTCTAGCGCATGAACTATATAAAACAATTGTGTCTGAAAATGCTGAAAATCAAGCATTAGAGTAATCCAATAGACCTTTCCCCTTATGAGTGAAATTTTGATCTAGATATGCCTGCATGGACAAAAATTTCATCACAGCTTGAAAGAGCATCACACAATTAGTAATATTCCGAAGTTTCGTTGCGAAATGTTGTAAAATGCAGATAATATAGCCTTGCGAAGTTTGCCGTTTTTCAGTCATTTAGATTACAAATGGGAAATTGATAATCAGATGATCAAACTGATTATCAATTTCCCATTTGTAATACAAAATGACTGAAAAACGGCAAACCGGCTTCGCAAGGCTATATTATCCGCATTTTACAACATTTCGCAACGAAACTTTGGAATATTACTAATTTTGTGATGCTCTTTCAAGCTGTGATGAAATTTTTGTCCAGACTTGTCTAGACCAAAATTTCACTCAAATGGGGAAAGGTCTATTCCTTTGCGCTCATCCTTTGAGCTGAAATGGAGACCGCTGCATCGTCCAGTTCGGCATTATATATATCATGCTTTTATTTCACAGGTCGGCGAGGCAAAGAAACAATTTCGAGACGCAATGAACGAGAGCGTCGACGCGTCCGTCAGATCAGTGAAGGATTCTGTGAGCTACGAAAACGTCTGATGATCCAACCACGCAACAGAAAGTTACCGAAGCTCCAGATATTACGGAAGGCGATCTTGTACATTAAGAACTTGCAGGATATGATCAGAGAGAGTGATTTGCAGAATGCTTCAGCTAGAAATCGACTTGCCGCATGTCCTACGACACCATCTGAGATGCCGGTAACTCTTAGAAAATACTACAGCCGAATCTCTCTTTACGGACGCTTCAGTAATACACACACCTCTCTAATTTGGACACTCTCTAATACAGACACCTCTCTAATACAGAAATCTCTCTAGTACGGCAACTGCTCTCTAATACGTACAGACACTTCTCTACTACTGACCACTCTCTAATATGGACACCTTTCTAATACAGACATCTGTCCAAGACAGACACTAACTCTAATACATCTTCCTCTAATATGGCTGTACATGTGTGACTCATATATGAATAAAATTTCATGCATATTGTCATAAAAATTACCATTATATTGCTGTCACCATTATTCCGTCATATTATCATAATCATTGCTATATATTTCTTACAATTATCATTATCATAACAATTAAATTATCATTACTATTGCAAATTCTATTACCATCATCACTACCATGATTTGCATGCAAACCATTAAATCACTCTAACAGTTCATCTATCATTAAAGTTACCAATACTATTTTTTCATAATGATTATGACTACCATCATATCTACAACTGCATGCTACCATTTTACTAACAGAGACGATTGTAACACGCGACAACTGAACTGAAAATTCGGTGGAAATCATGGGTAGCTTAGAGGCTTCCGATTTCTGTCCATTTTAAAATTGTCTTCGTTTTGATACACCCCGTATATCTCCATTTTATTATATATACAAGGTCTGGATATGAGGTATTCTGGTTCTCTACTAGCAGGATATTAGCTCATATCCTACTAGTAGAGAAAAACAAAATGGCGGTCAAACTGAATTTCCGATTTTTGCGAACGAGAAAACGGCAAGTTGTTCGCTTTATATAGCCTTTACAGGATTAAAAACACAATAAAAAATCTCCCACAAATTGTTTACAGGTTAGCAAATGAATTTTCAAAATTTAAAATGGTTAAAAATATATATTTTTGAAAAAATAATCGGCCGAAAGAGCGAAGATAAAAACATAAAAAAATATTGAAAATATCCGAAAAGCAAAGTCTGTGAATTCAGACCTTGTGTATATAATAAAACAGTTATTCCACTCACTCTCGTCGAATATGAGCGATAGCCGATTCGGCGTTACGCGCCTCATCGGCTATCGGCTCATATTCGACTCGAGTTCGTAGAATAACTGCGTGTTAAATATTCACACCAGTATATTGTCCCTTGTATGAGCATTTTATTCATCGTCATCCTTATATCATAATCTCAATGTTTAGCCGATGGCTTACCTATACGATCCTTCATATATGAACAAACAACCTCAAGGTATGCAAACACCCTACGTGAACACGCCAACGGTGCAAAGACCCGATTTCCGCCATCAAGATCCGCAGTCTTGGTACTTGCAAAGGTATCAATTATAAAGAAACAAGAAAGGTAACAGTAATTTCCATGTAATCAACTTCAAGTAGCTGATATTTTGGCAGACGCATAACCCCGTAAGTAAAAACCAACTAATATTTAGGATGGTTAGAAATATTTAGATTATATAAGAGGTTTAGATTTGAAAAATCACAATGAAAATTGAAAATTGAATCCAGCAGTTTTTTGCTGAAGTTGAAACGCAATCGTGATTACGTAGTTAAATAAATGATAATTAATATTCACTTATTATTACGCAAAAAGGCGAAATGCAACGATATGGTCAACATATTTTTTGCAACACTTTTCAGTGCTGTACAGTTTTTCGTCAAATTTCAGTGTCCCCCTTAACTTAAGATATCTTGCAACGCTATTGAACTAGCCTTGAGGATTGTGTACCCTTTGAACCGATATGGAAAGTATATACCAATAGTGAAATTCAAATCTAAACCTCTGTTTTGACATTAAGTACAGAATACACAATCGCAAAAATATTTTAACAAATTATCCTCACTCTGGATAAGCGCGAGTTGACCAAACGTTGTGAGTGCGTGTGTAACTATTGCATCGGCTTATTATTAATTTTAAGTCAGAGCTGACGACTTCATGCATAACTGTTCTAATTAGAGGTGTACATCGGATCGGATTGGACGTTTATAATTCGACAATTGGCTAATGTTTAAAATCCGATCCGAAATTGTCTAATCCGAATCCGATCCGAGTTTTGATAAAGAATTCCGATCCGATCGATCCGAAGAATCTTTTAATAACATAAATGTTTCATTCAAGTGGAAATATTTAACCAAATTAAATAAATATAAAAACAAGAAATGCATGTCAAGAAGCTGACAAAGTGCATGACGTCCAATTGAAGTATCAAACGAATAATGCAGCGTCAACCGCGTTGCCGTGGATAATTAATTCATAGAAGTCCGATCCGACTACGAAACAACTTTATCAATCCGATCCAATCGGAAATGGATATTTTTGTTCCGAAATCCGCACGAATCCGATCGGATTTGTACACCTCTAGTTCTAATTACTGCATGTATACAGGCCACAACGACGACGTCTTTATTAGCATGTTTGAATAAATTGCGGCGACGAGACCGAGCATTGCGCTCACATTTCAAAAGAAGGATATTTTTAACTTATTACAAGAAAACAAAAAAAGCGCTTGTGTATTCTTTCCTTGTGTTAAACTAACGTTTTTAAATATCAAACGTTTATAACGTTCATAATTAGTTTTTATAAGCATACATTCAAGATTGTTTCCTTGGTATAGCAAGGATATTTAAAATTACTTATACCGAATAATCTGTAGTTATTAGTATAATTATTATACTAACAACATATTGTAGTTGCTATATCATTAAGGTAAAATATTTTGCTTCTTTATTTTGGAGCAAGGCGCATGCACAGGTCAGAAATATTTACAATACTTTCATTATCAAACAGGGCACGGAAATATATTCTAGATTTAATGACAGCAACCAGGTTTAATATCATACCTGTTACTGTTCGCTACTCGAGCTCTGGTAGTAACTTTAAATTAATATGAATGCCAACGCCCATTGAGTCATTTGGAGATTTTGGACCAGACTGATCTAGGTTGTTTGAAATGTTGACCTTCTTTCAAAAACACTGGATTGTGGATATTTTCTGACCTTTATTATATACGTTCTGTATTTTTTATTGTAAAATATGCTGTAAAATATAGCTGACGCACATAACACCTAGATATTTACTATAATATCAAGCATAAACGCAAACTGCAAATGCACTAGAATTCTGCACAACATGTATATTACATTTAAGTTGCGTTTAAACATAGAGATCAATTATAGGCTGGTTTTGGTTTTTAAATTCCAATAAGTTCCGACTTATTGGGGAGTAGGCCTACCGAACTCTCTTGAAACGTCAGAGTGTCTTAATTTAATACGTTTCGGGCATTTAACTGATTGATTTAATTAGCATTTCTCACGAGAGGTCGATATCCGCCATTTCGAGGCCAATGTCTTCCCAAATCAGATAATCTAGGCAGCCTAATGTGAAGAGCGACTTTTCGCTCCTTACATTTCTAAGGGTTTGAACAATGCAAATCATTACAAAATTGCATAACATGACCTGTTGTTATAGCTGGCTTCGACGCTGCTATTTTTTTTCTAATATGTAAACAAAATAATCAGCCCGATCAAATATGTAAACGTAACTTTATTATATGTAAAAACTGTCACACAGTACGTTTAATTTTGCACAAAAACACAATGTGTTTTCAACATATGTTTTTTACTACTAGTTTTAGGTGATCCGATAATTGATCATGAGGATCTTTTTTATGTATAATTGATGTAATTACGTCATTTACAGTTAGTGAATAAATATTAATTAATAAAGTATGATACCATGATAGTATGTACGTATCCAGGTATCAAATCATTAATCATATTTGCATGCACGTTAATTATTAAACATTTCGTCATTTGTATTTTCTTCATCATTGTATTTAAATTGTAACAATTTTCAAGTTATACGTAATAAATATTTTTATAAGCAAAAAATGTGCAATGGTAGTATTATTTTTAAGACACATTTTCGACCACAATGGACCCCGTTTGACTGGCAGTGAGATTCTTACGATGAAATGTAAAGGTTTTGAAGGACTCCCCAATGCAAAATATTTTATTGAAATTTTCCCAATATTTTGACACTATCACATTTCATACAATATAGTTTCTTTCACAAATAGTTAAAATTTTATCTATTTTTATATCGGCCTCCTCACAGAGGACATGTGCTCTCTAAGAGAAAAAGAAATCGAAGACTTTCAAAAAAATTTTCTGCCTATTTCCAAAGACTTTTGAAAGATCTTTGTCTTTGAGAGCAATCAGCTGTTGAAAAATTGTGATTGTAGAACCAATTCCTTGAGACCTGAAAACCACTCTCCTCCGGAGAGGCTTTGTAGTTTGAGGTTTTGTGACTTATCTTTTATCACTCTATCAGAGTTGGTTGTTTATAATTAATAACTTGCGGGTTGGAGTATGCTAGAAGCAAGTGCGTGAGGTTAAAAGGGGCATCGTGGACATATGGGGATAATAGGGAATCAGAAAAACAATAACATGGTAAATGTTATTGATAAACAATTAACGTAAAAATGTTGATAAACTATAAACATAGTAAATGATCATATCTCTTCTCCAAACAGCAATTTTCATACACATCAAAATTATGAACTCTATATACTAGGCTTCATAACTTCATCATGAACTCTATATAGGCTTCCTGTTCATGCGACCTTTAAATACAGTTTTGGAACTACGTAACCATCAAATATACAAACAATATGGCTTTCCAATGATTTGGTGTTTACATTTCCCACCGTGACGATTCGCGCGAGAAATATGTGTCGCAGGAGAATTTCTGCGACCTACCCGTACTTCATGTATAGCAAACACGATGAGAGTTTCGTGAAGAAGTGGGTTAATTAGTATTAGCGCGGTGTCACTGTCCGTAATTTATTTTCACAAAGCGAACGACGAATGTATAAGCGAGCTAGTTTTGTGAAAACAAATAAATTTAACAAGTATCCCATATACATAATAAAATTTCAGAACAATTAAATTTGAAAAACCTTTTATTTCAATAATAAATTCTAGTTCAGCTTGCCGCAAAAAATGGTACAATTATCTAACTATTTTGTTTGAAATATTGATTAAAGTTACTGGCAGCCTCCAATATATACTAGCGAGTCAGGGACACAAAACCACCATGAGGAAAATTCTAAAAAAGGAAGGAACCAAAAATTTTTACCGTGCAGCAGTTCTACACAAAATATACAGTTCTAAATCTATTTGTGCTGTTCTGGAAACACAAATGCAGTTGCCAGTAAAGGGTAAAGTAAAATATAACTTTAAAATCTGCTTCTCGTTTAGAAAGGGCCTATAGAAATACAGTTTATAACCTACACATAATGGTACGATTCAATAGACAATTTCCATTATAGACTAATTTTAAAACTAGGCAAGGAGATGCAAATAAATCACCACAGCTAGAAAGAGCATACTAAAATGAGTAAAATTGCAAAGTTTGGTTGCGAAATGTTATAAAATGCGGGAAATATAGCCTTGCAAAGTTCGCAAATTTTGTATACTTTTGTATTGCGTGCGGCCATTTTCGGCCTAAATGTGGTAGGAATGTGGTAGGAATTTCCGCAAGCAATACAAAAGTATACAAAATTTGCGAACTTTGCAAGGCTATATTTTCCTCATTTTACAACAATTCGCAACCAAACTTTGTAATTTTACTAATTTTAGTGTGCTCTTTCTAGTTGTGGTGATTTATTTGAGTTTCCTTGCCTAATTTTAAAATTAGTCTATAATGG